>NQII01002550.1:98268-112819 GCA_002778355.1 Clitarchus hookeri
TACTCTGGTTAAACCCAGCGCCCAATGAAAGACAGTTCCCGCCCCCTCTCTACTAGCACTTTTATCCCATCATAATAAAGAACATGATTCCTATCCGCTGTCTCCTGTAGCATTTTCTGTTAAATATGATAATGCGTGAAGCAATTTTTAATTCTTTCCTGTTGAAAGGGTTTTTACGGTGACTATGCCGGTTTTTCCCTTTCTCTTCTAACTATAGTTTAGCTATAAGTACACTTAGGGAGGTTGTCATGGCCACAATCTGGCCATGGCAGCCCAATCCCTCTTTGCCGTGATGCATGTCTCCTTGCGTGATACTCCCTTCCTTGTAGGCGTATGGGGCTTAGCCCTGAGACGCACTTAACTCCCGTCCCTACCGCGGGCTCATATAACACTTAGTTTTAGAGTAGTTAGAAAAAAAAAAAAGCTGTACACAGTGTGCTTCCTGCTGTCATTAGTACGGGAAGCGATTTAACCTAGTTGCAAAAGGGGATGATTATCGGCTTTCGGGCCAAGGGGGGCAGAATTTTGGAAACAGCGATGTTTATGAACTGTTCACGTGCCTCTGAGGTAAAGGACGTCAGCGTGTCCGGTGAGAAACATTGGAGAACCGACACCCTGCATCCATTGCTGGACGAACGCAAGGTGGTGGGGGCAATGTTATGGTCTGGGGAATGTTCTCGTGGTATTTTCTGTGTCCCATTATCCGTGTGGAAGGCACTCTTGATTGATTTGGTTATGAATCCATCTTTGGCGATCACGTCCATCCGTACATGATGATTGTCTTTCCTCGGGAGGATGAGATCTTCCAGCATGATAATGTGCCTTGTCACATGGCTAGAAGTGTTCACATGTTGCTGGAAGAGCACGATCAAGACTTCAAAGTTCTTTCCTGGCCCCTAAACAGCCCCAATCTCAATGCAATTGAGCATCTGTGGGACCACCTCGATCAACGTGTTCGCCGTCTGTCCCCTCTGCCACGCACCCTTCAACAGTTGTGGGACGCACTGCAGACAGCATGGCTCCAGATACTCGTGGAGACCTATCAGCACCTGACTGAGTCACTGCCAGCTCGTCTAGCTGCTGTCTGTACTTCGAAGGGCGGTTACTCTGGATACTAGCAGGTGGTCATAATAATATGATTTTACAGTGTATATTTGTTCCTAATTAAGCTAGAGAGTTGTATAAGGCACACAAAAGTTTTTGCATGTCTAGCAATATCCAATTATTTTCATTTTTCTCATTGAAACTTGTTGATTTAGGAGGATTGATATTTTTCTTGCTAAAAGATTGTTTGGGATAATTATTTATTTTATTGACTTTTCTGGAAACTGTGTAAAAAATTTTAAGAATGGTGTTTTTAGGTTTTATTGATGTTGCTGAATTTTTTTTTACAATAGGTGCATGCATGTGTGTATTTGATTGATATCTTAAATACAGTAAAACTATAATGGGCAGGGTTATGAAGATGAGGAAAATGTAAAGGGGAAAACATCTACCATGCCAAAAAAAAAAAAACCAAACAAACTTTAAATGTGCCAAAAATTACACAAATATTAAGAAAGTCAATAAAGAGCTTCGAAAGAGTGATTACTCTCAAATCAGTGCATGCAATCACTTTTATAGAGTTATTAGTTGCTTTAACTATTATTTTGATGTAATTTTTTTGTTTTTTTTTTTACCAACAATTTTACTCATCTTCATAGTTTTGTCCACTATGGCATCATTTGTGGTGTCTAAATCAAATATACAAATGTGCTCATGTAGAAGCAAATCAACAATTTCTGCAAAGCCTAAAAAGTTTTCTAAACTTTTTTGTAACAGTTTTTTTTAGAAAAGATATTAAAGTGAGCAATTACAGATATTTGCAATTCATTGCAAACACTTTGCAATTCATTGTTAATTTGTACACGTCAATTTTTGCATGTAATAGCCATTTGAATGTAGTAACATTTGTTTACACGTTATTTCAGGTGTTTGAAGCTCACAAGTTGTTCCTTGCTATGTCAAGTCCTGTTTTTGAAGCAATGTTTTACGGAGGAATGGCAGAAAAGAATGAACCAATACCGATTCTTGATGTCCAGCCAGATGCATTCAAAGCGCTTCTCGAGTAAGAAATGACTGCGTTGCTGCTGTCTTTCCATCNATTCTTGATGTCCAGCCAGATGCATTCAAAGCGCTTCTCGAGTAAGAAATGACTGCGTTGCTGCTGTCTTTCCATCACTAGTATGCTTCTGTGGGTCTTTCAGCACTAATCCTCTATGGTTTATTCAGTAAAACCTCTATATAAATGGACCTCTTTATAACATAAACCTCTCTTCTACAAAATTTTTGTTTTGTCCAGTCGAAATTGTAGGTATATGACATAGGGTCTACCTAGGGCAGGTCTATTCAGTTAGTTTTCCCATTGGGCAGCTTATAAACAATTACAATGCTTGATGAGCTACACTCATTTATTAAAAAGGCATTGGTCACATATTCACAGTAATTTCATTTATGTGCAAATGTAATCAATTAAATAATATATAATTTTATTATGAGTTTTGTGCTAGTGATAGTTACAGGATGGTGACACTGGATAGGGCGTACAAGTTCTTATTAAGCTTTGACGATTACTTGTATACCAACATTGAACNGACTTTTCTGGAAACTGTGTAAAAAATTTTAAGAATGGTGTTTTTAGGTTTTATTGATGTTGCTGAATTTTTTTTACAATAGGTGCATGCATGACACATAAACTAACTATAGAATTTATGTCATTTTGATATTACCCGTCCCTTATGAAGATGAGGAAAATGTAAAGGAGAAAACATCTACCATGCCAAAAAAAAAAAAACCAAACAAACTTTAAATGTGCCAAAAATCACACAAATATTAAGAAAGTCAATAAAGAGTTTCGAAAGAGTGATTACTCTCAAATCAGTGCATGCAATCACTTTTATAGAGTTATTAGTTGCTTTAACTATTATTTTGATGTAATTTTTTTGTTTTTTTTTTTACCAACAATTTTACTCATCTTCATAGTTTTGTCCACTATGGCATCATTTGTGGTGTCTAAATCAAATATACAAATGTGCTCATGTAGAAGCAAATCAACAATTTCTGCAAAGCCTAAAAAGTTTTCTAAACTTTTTTGTAACAGTTTTTTTTAGAAAAGATATTAAAGTGAGCAATTACAGATATTTGCAATTCATTGCAAACACTTTGCAATTCATTGTTAATTTGTACACTTCAATTTTTGCATGTAATAGCCATTTGAATGTAATAACATTTGTTTACACGTTATTTCAGGTGTTTGAAGCTCACAAGTTGTTCCTTGCTATGTCAAGTCCTGTTTTTGAAGCAATGTTTTACGGAGGAATGGCAGAAAAGAATGAACCAATACCGATTCTTGATGTCCAGCCAGATGCATTCAAAGCGCTTCTCGAGTAAGAAATGACTGCGTTGCTGCTGTCTTTCCATCACTAGTATGCTTCTGTGGGTCTTTCAGCACTAATCCTCTATGGTTTATTCAGTAAAACCTCTATATAAATGGACCTCTTTATAACATAAACCTCTCTTCTACAAAATTTTTGTTTTGTCCAGTCGAAATTGTAGGTATATGACATAGGGTCTACCTAGGGCAGGTCTATTCAGTTAGTTTTCCCATTGGGCAGCTTATAAACAATTACAATGCTTGATGAGCTACACTCATTTATTAAAAAGGCATAGGTCACATATTCACAGTAATTTCATTTATGTGCAAATGTAATCAATTAAATAATATATAATTTTATTATGAGTTTTGTGCTAGTGATAGTTACAGGATGGTGACACTGGATAGGGCGTACAAGTTCTTATTAAGCTTTGACGATTACTTGTATACCAACATTGAAGATACATACAAACTTGAATAATTTGTATACTAAAGTGAATTTTGTGCAAAGCAACATATGTTTTTGATTCCAGTCATATATTTTTTTATTCGTACAAATATTTTTCTTTGAAGAAGTAATANGCAAAGCAACATATGTTTTTGATTCCAGTCATATATTTTTTTATTCGTACAAATATTTTTCTTTGAAGAAGTAATACTGTAAGCTATTTTTGGTTTATGAAACTTGGTGCAGTAGTAAATCTGTTTTTGTGGCATCCTTGTTATTAGAAATTGTTTTTCCATTGGGTAGGTTTCATGTCTTTGAACCCTGTACCATTGTAATTCTTTCAAAGACATTAAAAAAAGGTTTGCTGGACAACAAATACACATGTTTATGTATTGTATATGTATCCATACTTATATGTACGAAAATAACATATTTAATAAGATTTGAGTGCTTCGTTGCCAAAATTCTAACCTCAAATCAATTGTGGAAATCTTAAATGTCCCAGGAAGTACTATTACAAACTTGTTAATTTCCAAATTTTTGACTTAAATTTTTTTTNTGTGGAAATCTTAAATGTCCCAGGAAGTACTATTACAAACTTGTTAATTTCCAAATTTTTGACTTAAATTTTTTTTCATGCAAATTTCACAAATTTATTGCAGCCAACAATGAATTTGTCTTTTACGAATGTTGAACAATCTTTTNTTTTTTTCATGCAAATTTCACAAATTTATTGCAGCCAACAATGAATTTGTCTTTTACGAATGTTGAACAATCTTTTATAATCATGTAGCTATCAATGCCGCCCAGCATGGACAAAACAGATTTCCTCTTTGAATTTAAAAGAAAAAATTGATTACGAAAAGAATTAGCTACGTAATACATTAATATATTTTCCTGCAAATAGTTTTCTTTGAGTCCTAAAATGTTCAATAACAGTTTGGGGAATGATTACCTAATAGACTTAACGCTGCGTGATTGGCAGCAAATAATTGTTTACAGCCCCAAATCCAGCCAGAAAATAAACATATAAGGCGTAACCTGGGAGTGCCAACTCTTTCTCCTTCCATCATGCTCCCTAGATAATTGCAGTTGACAAGTAAAGCAATTGTATTCAAAATTATACAATTAAACAAACTTACTGATAAAATATTTTGTCCATGAGCCAATCTTAAGAATTGGGGGGGAGGGAGGCTGCATGTGGCCCGCAAACTGCTAATTGAATAACCCTGACACAGGGCACTATCTACTCTTTATAAGAAACTATTTTTTCTTCCATCATCACAAAACCCCTTTACAACAAACACACTGGAAAGTTTCAATACATTTTGATTGCCCCTTTTATATCCCCATTTTTACAAAAATGTATTAAATCATAGCTGCGAAGTATCTCGCATTAGTTAGGAGACTCCTGATTTTTTGTTTTTTCTCCTGCCTTCTTACTTAGTAGCCTTTTATCCCGCTTTTTTTGATGTATCGTTTTCTGTTAGCCACAAACAAATGACAACATCCCGTTAACAAAATTTGTGACTCTGTTCGTGAAGTAGGTGCGGGAGCCAAAATTGTAAACATATGCAAATTAGTTCCGTTACATTATCACACAATACTGCAACCACAACTGTCAAACTACCCAGTGTAAATGAACGTTGATGTTGCGGTTGCCAAACCTATGGGAATTCTCATATAGGTACTTGTATTTAAGGTCTGCGTACAATGTATGATGGAACACTGCATCTCATGTGCTTCTGTACAAGATGTTGGGGAACCGATAATAAGGTGNTCTGCGTACAATGTATGATGGAACACTGCATCTCATGTGCTTCTGTACAAGATGTTGGGGAACCGATAATAAGGTGCGACTACTACCCCATGACAAAGAGGTTAAAAACATTTTGAAGCATGTCTATACATGATGGCTATTACTGGGAAAATGTTTGGCCAGAATGCTAGAACAGTGGAACCCCTTTATCAGTTTTTTCAACATNTCTGCGTACAATGTATGATGGAACACTGCATCTCATGTGCTTCTGTACAAGATGTTGGGGAACCGATAATAAGGTACTCCATGACAAAGAGGTTAAAAAAATTTTGAAGCATGTCTATGCATGATGGCTATTACTGGGAAAATGTTTGGCCAGAATGCTAGAACAGTGGAACCCCTTTATCAGTTTTTTCAACATGGATATCAAGGGCTTGCAGCAGAATAAAATCATTACACTTGGCACCTAAAAAATTCCAAATAATGTTCCTGGTCCAAGCAAAAAAATCTGTCTGTTAGGCATTAGTAAAGCGAAGTTGAGTTGAGAGATTTGGGTGACTCTTAACAACGAGCTCTTGAGAGCTGATGAGAGTGAAATGAGGTGAGAATGGAGCAGTGCTGGAATGCAAGGGCGGGGGAAATGGGTGATACCCTTACGGCAGGATTCCCACTTGCAAAAAAATATCCGGGAGTGACCCGGCCGGAGATTGAACCTGGTTCACTTTGGTGGGAGGCAAGCAGTCTAACTGCTCAGCCACCGCAGCCCCATTCAGTAAAACAAAGCTGTGGTGTGAAATGAAGCAGGAATTATTTTGGACCTGTTTGCAAAATTCAGATCACCAGTAAACAAGATAGTTCTTCATCTAGTTTCTGTAGAGAGGAAAGATTGCTCATGTTTTTAACCTGTAAATTGAATAAAGATTTTTGCAGAATCTTTTACCTATGCAAATATAGTACAGCAGTCACAAACACCACAATTACATATATTAGGGTGTATCCTTCTGGAATTGTTCAAGGATATTTTAGTAAGATTTGTAAAACCAAGCGGAATCAAGAACTATAATCAGCTGCTGGAAATAGAATACCATAATCAAGCAAACCAAAAGGAGGAAAATGATACCATATTTGGGAAGTCAACTCCTAGAGTAGTAGCTGAGTTGAAAGTAAAAGACAAAACACTTTTTTCTGTTCTGTTAAAAGTTTTTTTGTTAAAGCATGTTACTACATTATATATAAATTCCCTTCAAAAAATGAAGTTTCCCTGAATACCTAAGTGGCACAAATACACAAAGTGAGCAAATCATCATTTTCAAGTTTAAAGTTTTTTTTGAGAACTTTCCTTTTCGGTTGAATGTGAAAGGTGATAAAGAATTTGACTGTGCATTAGATGGTTTACAGTTGGAATTTTGTGATTTATAGTGTGACTGTGTTGAAGATATTGTTCAGAAGGAAGACAGTATTGATGTCTAGTGGAGTTTAATGGGCAAGATAAAAAGTGCAAATGAAAACTTAAGTATCAGAAATTATCGTAAGTTATGCTCTGTATTTTGACAATCCCTCATGGTAATGCCGAATGTGAAAGTATTTTTAGCAGGGTAAAGAAAACCAGCACACAAGTCAGGTCGTCTGTTTCTGATGAGACATGGGAAAAAATAATGGTGGCAAAATCCAGCCAGCAAGGATACTGCTATCAGCAAAAAATGTGATTAATCATTTTTGAAGAATGCAAAATCTGCTGCTACTGTAAGCCAAAAGAAAAGTGAATAACCACGAGTACCATGTGCTGCTTAGTGAAGAATTAATGTACATTTGGTTAACAAATTGTGTAGTTAGTCATGTTGTCTCGCGTAGCAAATTTCAAGACACTTCCCAAGTGCTAAAGAAAAAACCTCCCTCGTTTTAACACATTTCAAACTTGGAAGGTATAATTAACAAAATTAAAAAAAAAAATATTTAGTTACATATTTCAGAAAACAAAATAGAAAATATACAAGATCCATCATGTTATTTGAAGTGCCATAGAATCTGTTATGAACGCCTCGCTGCTAAGGTACTAAGTCTAAAGGCATGTGTTCAAAATAAAATACATTTTTAAAATATATGTATTATTTTTCAAATATCATGTATAGAAGAAAAGATGCAATTGAGTTACAAAAGCAACTAGATTCAAAATCTCTTGTTTGAGAGAAAAGCAGCACATTGTAATGACCTCTCTATTACAGACACACAAAAATTCAGTCCCTTCAGTTTTACCTTAACACAGGTTTTACTGTATATACTTAAATATGTGCTCCACATCCCTACACTACTTTAATCATAGTGAATCATTCTGAATAGGGATAAAACAAAAATAAACAGAGATGCACGTAAATACACAGCATAACACCAAGCTTTAATTTTAGATATGAAATAAAACAAAACTAAATTAGCAGAAATGCTCTATTTTATTAGTAAAATTTTAAGTACACATTTTGTGAAACAGATTAATTTTGAATATTTTTGTAAGAGACTGATGAAAGGAAATACACACAATATCAAAATAATTAAAGTTTGTACCAAAAACAAGTCTAAAATGTAATTGTATGTATTTGTTATTTTGTATGAAATAGNATCAAAATAATTAAAGTTTGTACCAAAAACAAGTCTAAAATGTAATTGTATGTATTTGTTATTTTGTATGAAATAGAATGCTTACCCTTGAATGAATAATTCTTTAAATTTTATGTTAATTATAAACAATATCGTTGAAGTCATAAATTTTCAAAACAAAATTAAGCTAAAAATAAAACCATAAAATCTNATCAAAATAATTAAAGTTTGTACCAAAAACAAGTCTAAAATGTAATTGTATGTATTTGTTATTTTGTATGAAATAAAATGCTTACCCTTAAATGAATAATTCTTTAAATTTTATGTTAATGTGTTAGAATATGCATTTTTGTTAATTATAAACAATATCGTTGAAGTCATAAATTTTCAAAACAAAATTAAGCTAAAAATAAAACCATAAAATCTTGTCCCTTTTTTCATTACTATGAAAAGAAATGTTCAGAAATGTTGATAAGATTCTTGTGTTGTCTGTCTAACAATGTAAATGTACAAGGGTGCATGGTGTCTGTGTGCAGGTACATCTACACAGACGTAATAAACCTGCAGTCGTTCGACCAGGCGTGTGAGCTCTGCTATGTCGCCAAGAAATACATGCTCCCCCACCTGGTGAAGGAGTGCACCAAGTACATCTGGCGTGACCTGCATGCCAAGAATGCCTGCCGTGCCTACCAGTTTGCCAAGTTGTTTGAGGAGCCCTCGCTCATGGACAAGTGCATTGAAGTAGGCTCTCGTGCTGTATTGGCCAATATAACTGCAATGAGCATACCTTCTGTTACTGCTGACAAGCACCAAAATTACTGTTTGTTTTATCATTGTTTATTAGCAGTAAGGGAACAATTATCAGCAACCCGTTAACTACACTGAAACCCTGTTTAAAAGTATCCTGCTTAATAAGTTATTTAATTTTACACATCATCCATATAAACGTGTATAATTTAACCCTTTCTCTAAGTTTTCCTGGTTAATAAGCATGATATTTTTTAGTCCCTTCAGTAATGTCTTAACAGGGTATCACTGTATTTATACATTGGAATTGCACTATAAGTATGGACTATAATGATGCAGTTGCTATAGCGATACATTTTTTTATGGACTGTCATCTATACATACAGTAGAACCTCTCTATATTCACCCCATTTATTGCATCCATATTTCTATAACAACGTGTTTTTGAAGAACTGTGAAAAATATGGTTGAAAATTTGAGGGAAATCTGCCAAAAAATTAATTTGTTTCTTCATGTTGCATTTCTCTTGGTGAGCCCTGTAGTGAATGTAGCTCATATATAAAAGTTAGAGGTAGGATGAACGCAAATTTTGGCACCAAACCGAACTAGAACTTTACCTAGAATATTTTTATTGAACCAAACTCGAACCCAACCATGCTACAATCCATTGAACTCGAACCAAACTGTAAAAAATGCCTGACTCTGAGATATATACCTTCACTGTTCAGCCTTTAATTGTTCAAGGGTTTAACAACATAACAAACATGTAGAACCACCTTATCACTTCCATCTCTAATAGATGGAGCCAAGGTTTTATGGTGTTATTTAATGAAAATTTCATCATTAAAAATTGTAGATTTCGTCTTTATTGTCATAAAATATTAACTNAAAAATTTCATCATTAAAAATTGTAGATTTCGTCTTTATCGTCATAAAATATTAACTATGTGTGCATCTATACATACTTGCCAAATTCAGTTGTGATGATTTCAGGCCACTACAATNTAATGATGCAGTTGCTATAGCGATACATTTTTTTATGGACTGTCATCTATACATACAGTAGAACCTCTCTATATTGACCCCATTTATTGCATCCATATTTCTATAACAACATGTTTTTAAAGAACTGTGAAAAATATGGTTGAAAATTTGAGGGAAATCTGCCAAAAAATTAATTTGTTGCTTCATGTTGCATTTCTCTTGGTGAGCCCTGTAGTGAATGTAGCTCATATATAAAAGTTAGAGGTAGGATGAACGCAAATTTTGGCACCAACCCGAACTAGAACTTTACCTAGAATATTTTTCTTGAACCAAACTCAAACCCAACCATGCTACAATCCATTGAACTCGAACCAAACTGTAAAAAATGCCTGACTCTGAGATATATACCTTCACTTTCAGCCTTTAATTGTTCAAGGGTTTAACAACATAACAAACATGTAGAACCACCTTATCACTTCCATCTCTAATAGATGGAGCCAAGGTTTTATGGTGTTATTTAATGAAAATTTCATCATTAAAAATTGTAGATTTCGTCTTTATTGTCATAAAATATTAACTATGTGTGCATCTATACATACTTGCCAAATTCAGTTGTGATGATTTCAGGCCACTACAATAAGTGAATATTAGAAAAAAGATTTAGCTTAACTTGATTTTAAAAATTTAATATTTCTGTGTAATTGATCTTATTTTTATGTATTCTTAAATACTAAAGTAGCTTACTAGGCAGATGTTCTGCAAATGCAATGGTACCTCACAAGACCATAAACTACAAGTAGTTGACGAAAATGTAGTTTAAACATTGTGCGCCGCTTAACTTTTAATAAGTGTGAAATTCCTTCCCGAAAGCCTTTTTGTACAAAGTTTTGACAATTTATTAACAAAATTTTAATTTATATAGATAGGAAGGAGACTTCTGGATAAAAATATATGATAAGACCACAAATCACCTCATGTTAACAAGAAAAAGTTGAAACACTGTGTGCCACTTACCTTATAATGATTGCAAATCCATTTCTGAAAGCCTTTTTATACAAAAATTAAATGATTTATAAATGAAACAAGTTTATTTCAATAAGCAGAAGTACCATAATGCCTTCATTTATCTAACACACTGATGACCCATAGTGGCACATGTGAAGTCGGCCGACACACATGCACACAGCTGGTGCGAAGGACGTGACCTACTTTTCAAGGGCAACTGCAACACATGCAACAGAGATGCGAGGCAGGTTGCAACAGAAACAGGNTTAACAAGAAAAAGTTGAAACACTGTGTGCCACTTACCTTATAATGATTGCAAATCCATTTCTGAAAGCCTTTTTATACAAAAATTAAATGATTTATAAATGAAACAAGTTTATTTCAATAAGCAGAAGTACCATAATGCCTTCATTTATCTAACACACTGATGACCCATAGTGGCACATGTGAAGTCGGCCGACACACATGCACACAGCTGGTGCAAAGGACGTGACCTACTTTTCAAGGGCAACTGCAACACATGCAACAGAGATGCGAGGCAGGTTGCAACAGAAACAGGNAAGGACGTGACCTACTTTTCAAGGGCAACTGCAACACATGCAACAGAGATGCGAGGCAGGTTGCAACAGAAACAGGCGCTGCTGGCGCGCCATTATTATTGACGTAATGTGTTGTATCCAAATTCAAAGCCAAAAACGTATGCAAGTCATAAATAAAAGCACAAAACCGAAATCCAAAACAGTAAAGAAAATCGTATTCTAATAAAAACTAGTGTAAGCAGGTCGTCAACAGGTAATGCAGTCAATTACGTTCGCAATCTGTAATCATGATGCGCACCCTTACTGGGTCTGGCGACTGGTGGGCGGCGCCAAGGCACGAGATACGGCGAAACACCCTGGCGGATAACCTGGTGTGAACCTGTGTCCTTAACGGATCCGGTCTAGTCTCCAACCAATGCAAGCATCTCTCTCGTCCAAGCTTACCATTTCACACTACCTACTGGTACCAAATAATAAGCAACCGAGTCTTACCTTGCAGGACATTTTCTATATCTCTCTCTCTCTCTCTCTCTCTCCCTCCCTAATTCCCGTACTCCCTATTTTTTCCTCTCGTGTGGCTTCTGCTCTCAACTCTGTATGTATACGAAAGTTGCAAACCTAAAACCCCATAATTCCTAAATCTGCATCATGTATCACAATTCTCAACCGTTTGACATATCTGAAAAATATTTTATAGCATCTTATGGAGACCTCTCTCCAGCGCTGGTGCCCGGACAGGCTCACAGCCCCTTTTTGGGTGTCCCGGAGGGGCTGGATTTAGCTCCCATAATTCCCAAGAAGGTTCACAATCTCATTCCCTGTTCCTCCCTGGTCTCCCCATCATAGTTCACCCTTGAAGAGCAGGGTTTTGACTGGGGGAGGGGGCTCAGTCTGGTGAATTTCCAGTAGAAAAAAGTAAAAGATTGATACCTTAGACCCTCTGACCTCGGTAGCAACATACAAGATGGAGAGAATGTGTATGTCATTGTCACCTTTGGTACAGACAATACAGAGTGCAGGGCTAACCTTCATCTTAAAGGGCGTGGGGGAGGGTGTAACATACCCATGCCATTCCTCGAAGTAGAGTTCAGGATTTGTGACAAAATGGATTTAGCAAGACGATAGGTGTAGAAGCACAGCAGGCTAAGAACAAGAAGAGCGAAACCCAGGTTTGTGTGCGCAAGTTTATTGTGGCCATTATACATTGCACACACCAGTCTATACCTTATCGAATACCTCAAGGGCAGTTCCTAAGGAAGCCAGAACTCGTACACTGGGATGTGTAGTGCATATGACTGGGGCGAGGGTAACTCTGTAAGGTTGGCATAGTCACATCACATGCTGCCAATGTGTGGTGACTGTAATGACTGAACATGATGGTAGCAGAAACGTTACAGTGTTGCCGGGAAACCTTCCAGGGGCTGACTGTCTCGAACTGAAATGCAGCAGACTAAGGTGCGACTGACTAGCAGAACCACAGGGTTGTAACAAGTACGCCATACGAAAAACGGACAAATCTTACGTCGGTGTATGAGCGCCTCTGTGGTGAGCGAAAGGGTAGCAGGCGGAGGGCGAAAGAGAGCGTGTGGACATGAGAGAGACAGTGAGTACCTTCCTTTGGCGTGGCCGAGCAGCATGTTGGTGGCACAGCAAGAGGGAAAGGTGGTAGAAGCAATACAAATTAATGGAAATACAACATGATTTAGTACATTTCATGAAAAGTAAATGAAAATGCAGAAATCATAGTTTCTTATATTTTACAAGAAAATTAACATTATTTTTCATGTTACATACTGCGAAATTTCAGGTACTTAGTGATATGGTAGTATTGTGATTCTAAGGACAGTAGCAATATTTTTGCATATAAATATTGAAATAAAAGTATTGTACCAATATTTTTGATGCCTGTACCCAACTCAACAGAAAGCTTAGTATCAGCAGATATTCAATACAGTGAGTTAGTATCTGAACAGCCGTATTTTTAATGCATTTGAGATGTTGTATAGTATACTATGAATAATTCATTGTAAAGAATTTAGCTATGTTAAATATTTACAGTAAAATCCTTTTAAGAAGGCCCCTTTTGAAAAGTTTTCCTGCTCAATTAGTTTACATAATTTTGCACCAGGTCTATATCACCAAAGTAAATGTGACCCCATTAAGAAATTTTCCTGGTTAATAAGTAGGGACAAGAATTTGAGGTTTTATTTTTATCTAAATTTTGTTTAACAATTTAAGATATTAATGCATTATAGCTGAGCCGATTCACACAATTATGCCAATCACTGATGTGCCAATTATGTAATGCTGATTCTTTGGTGTTCTGCCGATGTGTGGAAAAGCTTTTTGCTTATATTTAAGTTGAATTTAGGTTACTAGCATATTTAAACAATGGCATTTGTCAAGTGCAGCACAATTAAAAGTAGTTTTTAACATATTTCAGTTTACAGTGTCCAAAATGTAAATACAGTAATACAAAAAACTATGAGAGTTCAAGTGAAGACAAAAATGAAAAAAATATGTCAATTTGTATTTATAAAAATACTTGTAAACACAGAAAATATTAAGCATACATAAGGTTGTTTAGTTGTTGCTGTTGACGGTCAAGTGATAGGATTGAAATAAAAATGGTGGATTGTTTTTATATACGTATTAGTGATGCAACGAATATTCGCATTCACATGTTTTTGAACATTCGCATTCGAAAAAATTGTGCCAATATTTTGCGAATGTATTTGGCAATGAAAAATGAAAATGTCTATTAAATAATAATGCAACTGCAATGATTAAGACATTTTTATTTATTAACATATTTTTTATGTATAAGAGTGTATTTTAATGATATTTGGGAAACAGCCTTGTAGTTATTCACTAGATTACATAACAGAAACACACTCTTGATATTCTTTTATTCTTATTTACCTAAGCAAAATCAAATTAAGGCAGGTAATTTCTTAAAACTTCTAAACTATATTATAACACAACTGTATGATCAAATACCATTGAACTGCTTTAACACAAAACAATGGAATAAGATATAACCCAACCTTTTTAATTATACAAATCAA
>NQII01002550.1:113824-248846 GCA_002778355.1 Clitarchus hookeri
CTCGGGGATTCCTCTGGTCGTTAGGCCATCGGTTTACGGCGTGGGTAAGAATAGCGTCGCCACTACTGGTAGGTATGAGCGGTACGTGTCAAGGCAACCTCAAACTAAATCTTTACGAAAACATTATTAGCAGCTAACTTCATTCAGTAAGCCAGCAATCACAATTTGTTTACTTCGTTCAGAGTCGGGGCATATGGGCTACTCTAGGTTTTAACACGGCCGGCCAGTTCTAAACGTGCGGTAAAATTCGAGTTCGTAGGCGCACGCTTTTGGCGCCATATTTGAAAAACCAACATTCGCATTCGCGAATGTCGGAGGTGAATGTTCGCATTCACATTCACATTCGCGAATTTGGAAAAATCGACATTCGTTGCATCACTAATATGTATTGGTTGTCCAATAGACAGGAGTAATGTTACTTGCAAAATGTGTACCATTAAACCTAATTCTTTCAAATAAACTAAATGTAGGCTAAATTATGTTTTGTGCTTGGGTATGGGTTGGTATAAAAAATTTGTTTAGGAACACGAAGATTTAAAATTAATGCACATCCCAGATTTAATTTTTTAANTATGGGTTGGTATAAAAAATTTGTTTAGGAACACGAAGATTTAAAATTAATGCACATCCCAGATTTAATTTTTTAAATGAATATGTTACTAATGAACTCTTAAATACAGTAGGCCCTTGTTATAATGGATTTGAAGGGAACACTCTTTATGTTCACTGTAGAGGAGAAACTTCATATGTCTTGAAATAATATACAAAACTGATGTATCAAATTTACATACGTAGAGTATTATATAATCTTAATGACCTGTGGGAAAGCATTTTATAACTGAAATACATTGTAACTTGTATGTATAGTTTTTCAAGGGACCAAAATATAAAAATGATGCATGCTTACAAGCAAAACATGCGGACTTGATCTCTATCCAGACGTCAACTGTGGTTTCCTATTTAGGTCAAATGCACTATGTATCAAAAATTTCCGAGACAGAAAAACTGCGTTATGTTTGTTATCTTTTTATGATCGGTCACCCTTCTCTTAACCCTTTNTGTTCTATTTTCCATAGAACTCGGGACTTACCCTCTCGTGTTTGCGGTGGGATAGGGGTAGGCGGGGTGCACTGTCCTTCCCCAATTTGTAATTTATTGTGGCGAGGTGCGATAATATGCCCGAGACTCCCCGCATTCGCAGCGTCACGTCATGACTCGGGCAACATGACAGGTGCAGTTGGTTTGAGCTCGGGGATTCCTCTGGTCGTTAGGCCATCGGTTTACGGCGAGGGTAAGAATAGCGTCGCCACTACTGGTAGGTATGAGCGGTACGTGTCAAGGTAACCTCAAACTAAATCTTTACGAAAACATTATTAGCAGCTAACTTCATTCAGTAAGCCAGCAATCACGATTTGTTTACTTCGTTCAGAGTCGGGGCATATGGGCTACTCTCGGTTTTAACATGGCCGCCCGGCCGGCCAGTTCTAAACGCGCGGTAAAATTCGAGTTCGTAGGTGCACGCTTTTGGCGCCATATTTGAAAAACCAACATTCGCATTCGCGAATGTCGGAGGTGAATGTTCGCATTCACATTCACATTCGCGAATTTGGAAAAATCGACATTCGTTGCATCACTAATATGTATTGGTTGTCCAATAGACAGGAGTAATGTTACTTGCAAAATGTGTACCATTAAACCTAATTCTTTCAAATAAACTAAATGTAGGCTAAATTATGTTTTGTGCTTGGGTATGGGTTGGTATAAAAAATTTGTTTAGGAACACGAAGATTTAAAATTAATGCACATCCCAGATTTAATTTTTTACATGAATATGTTACTAATGAACTCTTAAATACAGTAGGCCCTTGTTATAATGAATTTGAAGGGAACGCTCTTTATGTTCACTGTAGAGGAGAAACTTCATATGTCTTGAAATAATATACAAAACTGATGTATCAAATTTACATACGTAGAGTATTATATAATCTTAATGACCTGTGGGAAAGCATTTTATAACTGAAATACATTGTAACTTGTATGTATAGTTTTTCAAGGGACCAAAATATAAAAATGATGCATGCTTACAAGCAAAATACATGCAGACTTGATCTCTATCCAGACGTCAACTGTGGTTTCCTATTTAGGTCAAATGCACTATGCAACAAAAAATCTTTATTTGGTAAACTTAAAATCGTCGATCTTTTAATAAAAGAAAGGCAAGGTTACAAAAATTTCCGAGACAGAAAAACTGCGTTATGTTTGTTATCTTTTTATGATCGGTCACCCTTCTCTTAACCCTTTNCAAAAATTTCCGAGACAGAAAAACTGCGTTATGTTTGTTATCTTTTTATGATCGGTCACCCTTCTCTTAACCCTTTCGCCAACACCTTTTGTTAATGAGTGCAACTGTGAATACAGTCTCTCGCAGTTCTTCACCGTCCTGCTTCTTTCCTTCCTACTTTTATAAATTATATAAACTGATTAAAAACTCAGACCTGCCCAAAGATTTTAATTTAGTCAAATCGGCGGAAAATTACCTGTAGTTCATACATGGGCAGAAGTGCCGATTATGTTAAAATCAGCAGAATCCAATTTGAATTGTTGCAACTCTATGTTATTGTTTTTATTTTTGTAAATTCTCTCCATAGTTAATGCATTTTTGTAAGTGTATTTACGTAAAATTTGTAATACGTAGCATTTAAAGAACTGTATACAGTAAAAAGTTCTTAAAGGGACTGAAAAATTTAGGCTTATTAATTAACCAGTAAAACTTACTTAATAGATATAAATTTTCAAGGTGTTCATAGATAAGGTGTAAAATGTAGTAAACTTATTGATCAGAAAAAATTTTTGAAAAAGAACTTAAACATGTTTTTACTGTAATCTAGTGATGTGTTGAACTAGTTCATTCCAAAGAGCTAGCTCACTCACTCTCGCTCTTCGTGGAGAGTCGTTGATAAGAGTCATCTTGTTCGCGAGTCAGTCGGGATTCAAAGAGTCGAGTGTATAGATGTGGCTAAGAGTGGCTCACACCACTGCGCTGAAGTAAATACTTCAATCGCGTAATACATTATGTGAAAAGGGTAAAGTGATATTTAAACTTTTAAGTGCCTTATTTTTTATAAAATTTAATTTTAGTGGATGCAGTAATGGCTTCTAGTAAACAACAAAAAACGAGCCAAATTTGGGACTACTTTTCAGAAGTAAGTAACAGTGATGGAAAAGCTAAGTGTAATTATTGTTTTAAATTAATTTCTTATAAAGGAGGAAGTACATTTAATCTTGCTCGCCATGTACGAACAGTGCACCCAGGAGTTTCTCTGTCCTAGAGAAGCCCACCAGCCAGTACAAAACTGAAGGCTATGCAAGAACAACTAGACCAGCCATGTCTAAAACTAAAACAGGATGTTATCACAAGGTGGAACTCCACTAATGATATGCTACAAAGAATTATTGATGTCAAAACGGCCCTAGTTTCAACAATAGCCATCAACTATCCTGACCTTCCGATAATCACAAACAAAGACGTGAACAGCATAGGACAGGTATGTGAATTGCTGAAAGTTTTCATGGACTCTACGGAAGAAATGAGCTCTGAAAAACAGGTTACTCTTTCAAAAGTTATTCTTTTTAGCAAATCACTAAAATCATGGTGTAACAGATTTATTAATAAACCCGCTGAAGATGATACAGTTCAGAAAATGGCAGAGCGATTGGCGGAAGCCTTATATAATTGCTTTAAAGGGATCAAAGAAAACAAAGTGTTTGCAAAGGCTACATTGTTGGATCCCAGGTTTAAATCTCATGGTTTCTCCGACTCACGATGCTCTGAGAGAATCAAGCAATCGCTGATTACCCACTGCGAGACATTCGCACGAAAGTCAAGCACCCCTAGAATAGCTGCAGTGGAAGACGTAATAACAGAAAGTGGGTCAGCCATATGGGATGAATTTGATCGAAGTGTGTCAAAATTGATCAGTAATCCCAATCCAAAAGCTGCCGGGATCGTTGAAGTGGATAAATTCCTTCAGGAACCACTGCTTCTTCGGAATGGGAACCCACTTACTTGGTGGTTTGAGAGGCGCCAAGTTTACCCAGCACTGTATCAAATAGCACAAAAACGTTTGTGTGCGGTTGCGACTTCTGTTCCGTGCGAGAGAGTTTTTTCCAAGGCAGGACCGGTTATTACAGAAAAAAGAAATAGGCTGTCAGGAAGATCAGTGTCACAGATATTATTTTTGAGTGGGAATTTGTAAAATATTTTTCAGAGATAACCTTTTTATGCGCTGTAATATTTAAAGTTGAGTGAAGTATACTATCCGCGACTAAGACTAATTGCAACATGTATTACACACAGTTGAAAACTGAAATTGCAGGTTTAAACAGTCGTGTGATTTATTTCTTCATATTGTTCGGACTTATAATAATGGTAATCAGAGTACTGAAACTGTGTGTTACAGATATATTTATACTGTAAACTGCACATACAAGAGACATTATAAAAAATTTTTAGTGCAAGAGTACACACTTTTGTCAGCAAAACGAGATCTTGTTGGGATATTCGCGACCTGTGAGTAGCGTGTTCTACACGGTTTAAGGTATTGTAATCATGTTAGTAACATTTTTATACTGTTTTTAAATTAATTTATAATGTTAAATATAGCATAATTATAATGTATATTAATTTTAACATTGTTATTAGAGTAATAATTTTGGTTTTGTGAATTGAAATTTGTAGAAAACTCGAGAGTGAGCAGTGAATGATGTTTTTTACGTAATATTCCCAAACTAAAACTATTTTGCTGTCAAAATATTAGAAAAATACTTAATGAAAATATATTGAAAACCTTTCTCTTATTATACTTGAATTTTTTTTGTCCACGCTTAGAAATATATAGCCACATTCGAGTTATGTCTATCTTCGAATTTATAGCTTGTGCGCTCGTAAAAAGAAAAAGAGGAGATATACCCACCGAATGCGATAGTTAACCGCTACACTAGCAGTTTTTCTATCTCCAAAGAACCGATGAGTTATCGTCTTTTAGGCTGACTGAGCGGAGCAAACTGCCGAGCGGTAGCTCTGGTCATTCATGAATGAGTCGACTCTCTAAAAAAGAGCAGCTCTCAACAGCGAGTTGTTCGTTGTGCACGACTCGCTCGTGAACGACCCATCACTACTGTAATCAAGACTAAGCACTTTATTAAAAACAAAGAATAATGAAGACATAATATTACATTTTAGGTGTCGTAATTACTGTATTTCTGGTGCAAACATTAAAGTTTCTAGACAATGTGTGTTCCCTTTGGTCACTATTTTACAAAAATATTCAGAGTACTATCATTTGTAAGAACAAATAATTATACTTTTACTGATAGAATTTTTGCTAATTTAGTTTTATATTGTGTTATTTAGGGTTTATTGTTATTCGCCATATATTCTTATATCTATTAACAAGATTAAATTATTTTGTCTCTTTGGAAATTTGTTAAGAGAATTATACTGTACTTAAGTACCAAAATTAAATAATTCTGACAAAATACAGCCAGATATTTTGTGGAAAATATTTTTTTCCAGCAGACCAAAGTAAAAATGTAGATGTCGTCTTATTTTTGAAGTCTTCATATATTTGAGTGAATGCTGTATGCAGGGGAATCTTTTTGTGTGCAGATAATTTGCTCTGAAACTGAACGAGTGCTGAGCGACCCGGGTTTTGAGGAGATTGAACTTTCAACCCTCGTCACCATCTTGGAGCAGGAGTCTCTCTGTGTTAGTTCAGAGTTGGTGCTGTTCGATGCAGTGGAACGCTGGGCCAAAAAAGAATGTACAAGAAAAGGTAATCTTTGCATCTTGGAACTTCGATACTATTATACTCTTCACTGTAAACTGAGCACTTTTGAAAGCCGTGCCAAGAATTTACTTGTCTGATAACATTGTGACCTTCCACTATGTAAATTTAACGATGCCATGGACCTGATCACTTTAGTCATGTACCATCCAAATGAAATCGTAGAATTGTTAATGATGTAAATGTGTGACTTATACGCAGTTTCTTATTATAATGTGAGTAAAACAAGCGTCACTAACTTCAATGGACATAAATTTAAGCAATATGCTCGCAGTATTCTGTACTATTATTAGAACTGCGATGCTGGAAACTGGCCAGACTTAGATAACCCTTCCACCAAATTTCATATTTCCCACTTCACACTAGTTTGCCACCTGGCCACCAGGTTCACTGTTCGCCAACTACCGCTCAACAGACCGTAGTGTACCATCACTCACTGCCTGAAGAAACTGGTCTAGCCAGCGAAACATTGCATCCACATGGAAAATATTTTTATCCAACATTTTTGTACGCGTGTGTGTATGTGTGCGCGTGTTTACGCACGTTTGCGTGCCAATCCATGATTACCACCCTGTGAATACTTGTAATTTCTGACTCCTTTTCAAATATTGCTCAAGTAATATTAATAAACATTTCACTATATTTTTTATTGTAAGTATCGCCTTCACAACTCGCCTCATGGTTGCACACCTAAACAAAATACATAATTACTAAATCTGATTTCCGCTTCCTGAATAATTGTAAACAATACTACACAGCTCTTTTTTGAAACTAGTGTCATCTGTAGGTGAAATCTGAACCATATGCTGCTTTTGCAGAGGGTGTTCAGTAACTATTTAGCCAATCATCTGCTTGGTTTCATATTTCATATTGATCTTGTGTTGCTGTTCCGCCCAGATGCCAGTGCCCCTCCTGTTACAGTACATAGTGGTGATGGTGGCGAACGAAACAAACTGTGACATCTGTGGTTGGCTGTTCACAAGTGGCCTGTGAAAATAATGCATATTTCCTCAACGCCTAGCTGCAAATGCAGTAGAAAATTTACAAACAACTACACTGGAGAGCCAAAAAAACTGCTATAGACGTGCGTATGCAAATAACGGGTATGGAAGCAATCAGAGTAACGCAATGCGGTCGGCAGCGCCTATGTAAGACAACAAGCGTCGGGCAAAGTTGCTAGATCGGTTACTGCTGCTACAATGGCAGGTTATCAAGATTTAAGTGAGNTAACGCAATGCGGTCGGCAGCGCCTATGTAAGACAACAAGTGTCGGGCAAAGTTGCTAGATTGGTTACTGCTGCTACAATGGCAGGTTATCAAGATTTAAGTGAGTTTGAACATGGTGTTATAGTCGGCGCACGAGAGATGGGACATAGCATCTCCGAGGTAGCGATAAAATTTGGATTTTCGCGTACAACCATTTCACGAGTGTACCATGAATATCGGGAATTCGGTAAAACATCAAATCTTAGACATCACTGCAGTCGGAAAAAGATCGTGAACGAACGGGACAAACAACAACTGACGAGAATCATTAAACGTGACAGATGTGCAACCCTTTCTCAAATTGGCGCAGATTTCAATGCAGGGGCATCAACAAGTGCCAGCTTGCTAACTATTCAACGGACCATCATTGATATGGGCTTTCGGAGCCGAAGGCCTACTCGTGTACCGTTGTTGACTGCACGACACAAAGCATTACGCCTCGCCTGGGCCCGCCAACACCGCCAAAGGACTGTTGATGACTGGAAAGACGTTGCCTGGTCTGACAAGTCTCATTTCCAATTGTATTAGGCGGATGGACGTGTACGGGTATGGAGACATTCTCATGAACCCATGGACCCTACATGTCAACAGGGGACTGTTCGAGCTGGTGGAGGCTCTCTCATGGTATGGGGCATNCCATGGACCCTACATGTCAACAGGGGACTGTTCGAGCTGGTGGAGGCTCTCTCATGGTATGGGGCATGTGCAGTTGGCGTGAAAGGGGACCTCTGATACATCTAGATATGACTCTGACAGTTGACAGATACGTAAGCATCCTGTCCGATCATCTGCACCCATTCATGTCCATTGTGCATTCCGACAGACGTGGACAATTCCAGCAGGACAATGCGACACCCCACACGTCGAGAGTTGCTACCGAGAGTCTCCAGGAACACTCTTCTGACTAAGACACTTCCATTGGCCACCTAAACCACCAGATATGAACATTATTGAGCATATCTGGGATGCCTTGCAACGTGCTGTTCAGAAGAGGTCGCCACCGCCTCGCACTCCTATGGATTTGTGGACTGCCCTGCAGGATTCATGGTGTATGCCTCCTGCATACCTTCAGACATTAGTCGAGTCCAAGCCACGATGTCTTGCGTCACTTCTGCGTGCTCGCGGGGCCCTACACGATATTAGGCAGGTGTACCAGTTTTTTTGGCTCTTCAACGTATTTAGCTTTGTGAATTTCACTGGTCATTTTTCATTGTAAAGCCATGTCATGATGGTTGGCTGAGATTAGTTTTTGTGAGCGTTGAAGCACTAAGGAAGCTAATAATTGTGTTTGTTCATCTGCAATATGATGGCTTATTATGTGAAAATATTGGTATTGTACATTTAATTACATATTAGTGTTTTACTAAACTATCTTTTTTAATTAATAGGTGAATATTACAGTCTTGGTTAAAAGTGTGCTACTGCATGTAGCAGTTTTTAATATGGTGGATGGCATTGTATATTTATTAACTTATTCAAGTTACCATTTCCTAACGTAGAATATGCCTTTGTGGGCTTTCCGTGTGAAATTGTGGAACTATGTTGTTGTGTTTGATTATAATAAATGCAATCCCTCCAGTATTACTTCACAAGTGACAAATTAACTTACAAGTAATTTTTGGGATACCAAACATTTTTGTTTCTTCATATAAGACGAGTGGTAATTTTTAAAGGTAAAAAATGTGTAAAAAGTGTTGTTTTATATGTTGACAAGTACGATGACTAGGAGTCCACATGCTATTGTGCACTGTAACATGTTATGTAGTTACAGACAGCAATTTTTTTTCATAGGTTTATTTAAAATGTGTTTACTTTACTGTGAACAGCCTATACCCAAGTTATTTTTAATTTGCAATGATTTAAACTGCATATTATTTTTTCCCATCGGTATAGCCAAGTTGAGACTACATATTTATGGGAAATGTGTTTTGATTATTGTTGTAATTACTGGTGTTCTTGTTAGTATTAATTTATTTTATTTTCATTACATTACAAAAAATGTGAATATAGTTCATAGATAATTATACAGTATTTAAGTCAACATTTGGAAAAAAAAAATCCTTGCCCATGCCTCTTGTTACTGTTAGGGGTGTGCGAATAGTGGATTTTGATGTTGGAATATTTTCCAATTGAATATTAAAACTTTCCTATAACATGCTAATAATAGTTTCTAAGTTGAACAGCTACCAGTACACATTTCATTTCAATTATATACAACAGAAATAAATATAATTTAACTGATCACTCAACACACTGTTACCCACAAATAATACTTGATACCCAGCCTATTGACATGGTTTGCTGGTAGATGGTGTCAGGACGTTCCCCCCTTCAGACATCTAAGAAGCAGGCATCGTCAACTTGATGGAGTCTTTAGGAGGGAAGCTGAGGTTTGACAGTTCTTGGGGTCTCTATAATAGATCGCTGTGCGCTAGGAATAGGCTACTTGCCAGTAAAAATAAAATAACAAAATTTCTGTTTCAAAGCATAGAATATTGTTTCAGGTTAACAAATATCAAGTTTATTTAACATTGAATTATTGGATTATTGTCTAGTTCATTAAATAAAAACGTGAAAATAAAGCCATAAGTCACGTGNTCCTTGCCCATGCCTCTTGTTATTGTTAGGGGTGTGCGAATAGTGGATTTTGATGTTGGAATATTTTCCAATTTAATATTAAAACTTTCCTATAACATGCTAATAATAGTTTCTAAGTTGAACAGCTACCAGTACACATTTCATTTCAATGATATACAACAGAAATAAATATAATTTAACTGATCACTCAACACACTGTTACCCACAAATAATACTTGATACCCAGCCTATTGACATGGTTTGCTGGTAGATGGTGTCAGGACGTTCCCCCCTTCAGACATCTAAGAAGCAGGCATCGTCAACTTGATGGAGTCTTTAGGAGGGAGGCTGAGGTTTGACAGTTCTTGGGGTCTCTATAATAGATCGCTGTGCGCTAGGAATAGGCTACTTGCCAGTAAAAATAAAATAACAAAATTTCTGTTTCAAAGCATAGAATATTGTTTCAGGTTAACAAATATCAAGTTTATTTAACATTGAATTATTGGATTATTGTCTAGTTCATTAAATAAAAACGTGAAAATAAAGCCATAAGTCACGTGATGGCGAACACCAATCAGAGCTCATGACGTCATCGTAAAGTAAAGAAACTCGTCGCTCCAGTCATTCCTATGTATTTCGCTCTCGTCATCGTTTGTCGTTATTCTCCCGTTGTTATCTTTTTGATTTTATGCAAAGTTTTCTTACGTAGTTAGTTAAAACAAGGAATACCAAAATGGAAACTGGATTTACCAAGGCGAACAGTTCGAATTTGCCCAAAATTGATGTATTGATGCTGGGAATGTTTTTCGGAACAAACAGTGATTTTTGCTCATCAGAATTCCGGAATGTTAAGTCTTCCATGCAAGTATATTATAAGCTTCCATTTAACGAGAAGTATAATATACTTTTGTGCTCACAAATAGCATAAATTTACATATACTTCTTGTATGTAACGTGATGTTAGGTTATGATTATAACCTAAGATTATAACAATGGTAATAAGTTTGATTATTAGGTACAGTGCTAATATCTGAAAAATATAAAATATTATATAGGTATTACACTTCATACATATTACACATCAAATAACATAAAATCAATAGGTACAATACATACAACTTAACTGAATAACAATCAATATGCAATGAATAATAAAAATTGTCTTGACTTTTCTCCCATTGCCTATTATTACTATAATATTTATACACACCTGAACTTGTACTTGGGGAATGTTCTGTGTTAGAAACCGTAGCAGATTGTACTAATTCACGACATTCCTCACTTTCCATAATTTTTCTCTTTTTATAAATATAAGGTTGTTCTGTAGTGGTAGTGAGTGTTCATTTTCTTCTATTTGGTTGACAGNATTTTAGCACTTTTAGACACTGTTCCCATTATGTGATACTCCATATAATTAACCATGTCACTCGGCAACTGTAATAAATAATAATTGNGTTCTGTAGTGGTAGTGAGTGTTCGTTTTCTTCTATCTGGTTGACAGCCAAACTTTGTTGGAATACAACCAGGTTTTTTTTAGCACCTTTAGACACTGTTCCCATTATGTGATACTCCATATAATTAACCATGTCACTCGGCAACTGTAATAAATAATAATTGNTTTAGACACTGTTCCCATTATGTGATACTCCATATAATTAACCATGTCACTCGGCAACTGTAATAAATAATAATTGCGTAATACAATATTATTTAACTAACAAAAAACCAGGTTAGATCAAACCTAACCTCAAATATCTTAGTTTATTTTAAATCATTTATGGATAAACAATATTATTAGGGTACACATACAAATTAAATAACATTAAAAATAAAATAAAACATACATTAAAGTGGTCTTCACAAAAATAAATAGCAGTATCAGTTGATAAAGCCTCTGGATCTTGTCGTGCCAGTTTTAACCACTTTTTCCGCATGTTTTTTTCGGTTGGGACATGGAAAAACAATTTGCTGGGAGTTTTTATCNTGCCAGTTTTAACCACTTTTTCCGCATGTTTTTTTCGGTTGGGACATGGAAAAACAATTTGCTGGGAGTTTTTATCGATGAACGTTCTTATTTAGGCACTTCACACCATTTATAAGTGGTAGGATTCATTATAATTAAAAAAATCTTCAACTTGCGTGTTTGTTTACAAATTGCTTACTAAATTCTGATGTCATAGATGCCGCCATGACAGTTGGCATCGTTGCAGCGGTAAAATTGAAATACAAATATATAAATGTGAAAATAATCCCGAAAANGCCGCCATGACAGTTGGCATCGTTGCAGCGGTAAAATTGAAATACAAATATATAAATGTGAAAATAATCCCGAAAATGTTTAGTTTCACTGAAATAATATTTTTTTAAGCTCTATTAAGCCCATATGTACCACTTTAGGCCATAAAAAAAATTTGTCAAGTAGCCTTTTGCGCAAGAGAGAGCAGCGACTTGGTACTACTGGTCGCTTTGGTGGCGTTGAAGGCAGTGGAGAGACAGCTCGAGGAATGTGCCAAATTGGTTCTTGCTGCTTGTAGTGGAGCTGGTGTAGGTTCCCCTTGGGCGGGGCAGCTTCCTCCTTCCACGTGTTCACCTGGCTGGCACCCAGGCACTTACTCTCAAGGCCTCCAACCAGGGATAGTACCTGCTTGGCTGCTTTCTCCCGCCCAGTCCTGTGGCCTGGCATAGGGGGATGCAAGTCAGAGAGCGGATAGTGGGTGTCCTGTAGAAGTAGGCACGGCATGAAAGGAAGTGAGGTGAGGCATTTGGTAAGAGGTTGGCCTGGCTACTGCTGGTCCTCTGCAAGTAACTTGGCAGGTGAAACTTCGTTGGCAGACCCAAGCACCTGACAGATGTCAATAGCAGGTTAGGTGCGTCCACTCCCGTGTTGCTCAGGAAGGCGGAACATTGCCATAAATCCAAGCACTCATGGTGAGATGGGGCTCCTTAGGTTTGAAAAGGTAGACTTTACTACTGGTCCCCTGCAAGTAACTTTGCGAGCAGAACTTCGCTGGCAAACCCTAGCACCCGACAGAAGATGGCAATAGCAGGTTAGGAACGTCTGCTGTTCTCGTGTTGCTTAGGAAGGTGGAACTTTGCCAAAGATACAAGCACTCACAGTAGCGACAGCTCCTTGAGGTATGAAAGGGTTAGTGGGTTTCTGCTCATGTCTACTTCTGTAAGAGTGTAGGTGGATATTTGGATAAAACAGGAGATAGTGGGAGCTAGGTAGAGAAGAATAATACGCTGGGAGTGACAACACAACCATGCTCGTTCTATGTCTGTTTATTGATAAAACAAACACACATAAGATCAGCCTGTACCCCGACTAGCAGCCTGAAGGGCCGACGAACCTATGATGCGAACTATATAGATGCCTATGGCTCTTTAGACACAGTGGCGATGGTGACCCCAGTCAATGGTACTCATACTTGTGATATTATAATGTGAGAGCTACAAGGTAGCTGTGAATCGATGTAGGCTTCAGGTGATCTAGAGAACAGTTTGGCGAACAAAGGTGTAGGCTTGAAAAAGCCTGTGCTCTGACAGGCAGAGTAACGGTGTAGAAACTAAAGAAGGCTGTGTGCACTCAGGCAGAGTGGCAGTCTACGAACAAAACAAGTGTTGGAAGTCATTACGCAATCAATAGGGCCCCACNGTGTGCACTCAGGCAGAGTGGCAGTCTACGAACAAAACAAGTGTTGGAAGTCATTACGCAATCAATAGGGCCCCATTTTTACGGTAAATAAAATGAGCTGAACGTCATTGAAATTTCACCATCTTGTCAAAATAATATTTTCATTTAGTGGCAGAATTCTTTTTTTTTTTCTTGGCAATATGAAAATTACACAAAATTGCTTCCAATGCAGTTGTCTTTAAAGGCAGTCCTCTACTTTCATACATAATGTGTTCCTGAAAATGTGTGTGAAAGTTGAATTGTGTGAAAGTTGAATCGTATATACGCATGTTATAAGAGGGGTTCCATTCCAAAGTTACAAGGAAATTGAAAAAATAATTAATTTTGGTAGAAAGATAATATATTTAATTGATAAACATGTTATTTGTAACAAGCATTTAATTGAAAATCACAAATAAATATACATGTGCAATACTTTCTTGCCCGAAATGTTGATTTTCAACACCTGTAAACATATTTGATTGTAAGTACTATGTGAATAAATAACGTAATTAAATATGCTTTCTATTTTCCGTAAAATTATTGTACAAATGTAACATTTTATTTTGTAGGTTGTAAAAACTATGTAAAAGTTTTTCAGAGATATTTATATTATTTTAACAGAAGCCCTTTTGTATTGTGACAATATGACAACCATATCTAAACATTCATAACATATGATCGGCGAAGGCTGGAAAACATAGCAGGTAGTTTTAGATGGCAACTAACAGTGCTATATCAATATGTTGGTAGGTTGCTAGATGTATGAAAGACCAAGTCAGCCGTATGAAAGTTGATTTAAAGGTGTTAATATGTCATGTATGAAAGAGCGAGTTGTATGAATCTCGAATGTATGAAAATCAAGGACTGCCTGTATTTTTTATGTCCTCCAATATCATCAAATCACTGTGCATATGGCACGGCAGTGTTTAAGCACATGTCTTTTCCTGCCCACTGAATGTTTACTTCGCAGTTTTGCACTTTGATCAGTTTATAAAACAAAAAATAACCTTCACTTTCAAAGTCCAGGGCAAAATCTACAACAGTAACTATTTTTTGTCATTTTTAACAGGTTTTGCTAAAGCAGCCGACTACAATCACCACCCTCAAATGCCGTATTTGCTAATTTTCAAAAACCTAACCACAAAGCACAGACGTCGGCTGCGTTTACAAATACTGTGCAAATGTTTACTGCGTAATTATTACATTCCACAAAAAAAATATTAATCTGTGTTATTTTTACTTACTAACCTATTTACGTTCATCAAATTACCAACATTTTTGGTTAAAGATGTTCGTTTATAAGTAAAATACACGCAGGCATGATTCTGCCCATNGTGTGCACTCAGGCAGAGTGGCAGTCTACGAACAAAACAAGTGTTGGAAGTCATTACGCAATCAATAGGGCCCCACTTTTACGGTAAATAAAATGAGCTGAACGTCATTGAAATTTCACCATGTTGTCAAAATAATATTTTCATTTAGTGGCAGAATTCTTTTTTTTTTTCTTGGCAATATGAAAATTACACAAAATTGCTTCCAATGCAGTTGTCTTTAAAGGCAGTCCTCTACTTTCATACATAATGTGTTCCTGAAAATGTGTGTGAAAGTTGAATTGTATGAAAGTTGAATTGTATGTACACATGTTATAAGAGGGGTTCCATTCCAAAGTTACAAGGAAATTGAAAAAATAATTAATATTGGTAGAAAGATAATATATTTAATTGATAAACACGTTATTTGTAACAAGCATTTAATTGAAAATCACAAATAAATATACATGTGCAATACTTTCTTGCCCGAAATGTTGATTTTCAACACCTGTAAACATATTTGATTGTAAGTACTATGTGAATAAATAACGTAATTAAATATGCTTTCTATTTTCCGTAAAATTATTGTACAAATGTAACATTTTATTTTGTAGGTTGTAAAAACTATGTAAAAGTTTTTCAGAGATATTTATATTATTTTAACAGAAGCCCTTTTGTATTGTGACAATATGACAACCATATCTAAACATTCATAACATATGATCGGCGAAGGCTGGAAAACATAGCAGGTAGTTTTAGATGGCAACTAACAGTGCTATATCAATATGTTGGTAGGTTGCTAGATGTATGAAAGACCAAGTCAGCCGTATGAAAGTTGATTTAAAGGTGTTAATATGTCATGTATGAAAGAGCGAGTTGTATAAATCTCGAATGTATGAAAATCAAGGACTGCCTGTATTTTTTATGTCCTCCAATATCATCAAATCACTGTGCATATGGCACGGCAGTGTTTAAGCACATGTCTTTTCCTGCCCACTCAATGTTTACTTCGCAGTTTTGCACTTTGATCAGTTTATAAAACAAAAAATAACCTTCACTTTCAAAGTCCAGGGCAAAATCTACAACAGTAACTATTTTTTGTCATTTTTAACAGGTTTTGCTAAAGCAGCCGACTACAATCACCACCCTCAAATGCCGTATTTGCTAATTTTCAAAAACCTAACCACAAAGCACAGACGTCGGCTGCGTTTACAAATACTGTGCAAATGTTTACTGCGTAATTATTACATTCCACAAAAAAAATATTAATCTGTGTTATTTTTACTTACTAACCTATTTACTTTCATCAAATTACCAACATTTTTGGTTAAAGATGTTCGTTTATAAGTAAAATACACGCAGGCATGATTCTGCCCATTAACGAGCGCCATAGCGACTCAGTTCAATATACATAGAATCGTACATGTAACGATAATCTTTTAACCTTGCTACCAATCGATTTATGAATCGTTCTAGTGACGTACAATTTTTTTCCGTTTTTAAAGTCAACAACGTGAACACCATGCAAATAGTTTTGTTATTCGCACGTATGTGAAGTAAATTATAGATAATGCTGTATAACGAATGGAAAATTGTAAAACTAAATAATGTTTGTAAGAGTTTTCACTGCAAAAGAAGCTCGCACTATGGTTTTAGATACACTTAAACAAGTAATTTCGTTGATGTTTCGCAAGTACGGGAATTATTACAGAATTTTGCGAATGAACATAATTTCTCAGTATTTCGCATTATTTCTCCCTATTTTGCAGTTCGCAAAAATTTCTAGGCCCTAGCAATTGGGCAAAGTGGCAGTCTGCAAGAGGTTTTGCAAAACAGCCTCGAATTCTGGGCTGCTAGCTCTATTTATATCCGAGTCACAGGGCCAGCGCAGAGAGTGCAGGGTGGTAGAGATATCGCGGAGAAGTAGTGGCGGCCCGATTCCCCTCTTCTGCGGAGGCAGAAGGGGTGGTGAGGCTTCGCTGATTGTGAAGCAGGTTACGGACCAGCTGGGAAAGCTAACCGTGGCTTCAAGGGCGAGCTGTGCCGTATAGCAGCCGATGGTCTCTTCCTAGGAGGGGGCCATAACTGTGGCGAGACTAGAGCGGTCAATGATGTCGCTCATGGTGCGTCATACTTGCATCTTCAAGTGCAGTAAATAATTTTTACAATATTATATTCTGCTGAAAAGTTTGCGGCAAAATGTAACCATTAATAAATAATGCACTCTGTGTGTGCGTGCATGCATGTGTGCGTGCGTGTGTGCGAGNGGCCATAACTGTGGCGAGACTAGAGCGGTCAATGATGTCGCTCATGGTGCGTCATACTTGCATCTTCAAGTGCAGTAAATAATTTTTACAATATTATATTCTGCTGAAAAGTTTGTGGCAAAATGTAACCATTAATAAATAATGCACTCTGTGTGTGCGTGCATGCATGTGTGCGTGCGTGCACACATACACACAATTTTTGTGAAGTATGTATGAAGATATGAAGACAGACGTGATGAAACATTGATAATTTGTANGCACACATACACACAATTTTTGTGAAGTATGTATGAAGATATGAAGACAGACGTGATGAAACATTGATAATTTGTATTCATCGGCACTGTAGGTAGGGAAGAGTAGATACATTTAAGTTGTCAGAAAATATCTTGAAGTTCTTTGCAATACAATAAATTCTTTTATTAGGAAAGGAAACTATTTCCTTGGTGTTATAGCTTTATTTTCAGTGGTCATCACTGTTTGCGATGTGGGTGAAGGCATAAGTTTAAATAGGCAAATTTTCGTGGTCGAGTTTGTAGTAGATTCATAAACGCTAAGGTTTGGTGCGTGCGGTTGCAGTCCTATTTGCTAACACAATGCAAACTGTTTGCACGTGTTAGCAATTTCTTGCTACCGCGGTCATGATTGTGTACCAGAATTTGATTACCGTAAATTAATTTATAGTAGATGAAATGCTTTGTAATTTCAAACGTTTAGTTGTAAACTCTTGCTACTAGCTTGCGATACTACTAACGCTGTTAGTTCATGTTCCAGCACAGCTATGACGTGATGCCATGTTGATATTGTTAATGTCCAGTGTGTCGCTGTCTCATGCTCTCATCAATGTACTGAAATGATATACTTCTGAATGTGTTTGCAGAAATATAACACTATAATTTCCTTGTAATTACAAAAAAAAAAAAGCCTGTATGTTCATTATATGGCACCGTGTGGTATGTCAATCAAAAGTATGGTAGTGCACATCTGTGGTAACGTAACCTTTAGACTTACACGCCTTTTTCTTTGGCTGCAAACTATAAAGAAGAAATATGCCCTATTTCCATAAATGCTACAGTGAAAATAAATGTGTGTGTAATGGTTTTTCTTGATTTAATAATTCTGGTTTTTATCACATATCTAAATGAGTTATTCTATAACATACTATCGCTGGGACCTAATGATCGTTGATTTGCCGCTGCATGAAATGGCAAACAATCATAAAAAACTAGTTATCGTGATCAGTAATGGTCCAGCTCTAAAAAAATTGAATTAAAGTTTAAATGAGTAGGAATAAGAAGATAAACAAATAGCCAGAGCTATGTCGATTCACAAAATTGTGCTGATGTGCCGAATTATAGATGTGCCAATTCTATAATGCTGATTCACCAATGTGCTGCTGATGTGTGAAAAGCTTTTTGCTTATATTTAAGTTGAATTTAGGATACTAAAATACCAAACAATGGTATTGGTAAGTACATTACTATTGAAAACAATTTTTAACTTTAAATTTATTTCAATGTCCAAAAATTAAATAGAGTAATACAACAAACCATGTAAGTTCAAGTATAGACAAAAATGAAAAAAAATTTGTTTGTGTGTATTTATATAAATACTCAATTGTGAACACAGAAAACAGTAAGCATGCGTAAAGCTGTTTACATGTTTTGTTGTTGTTGACAGTCAAGTAATAGGCTTAAAACAAAAATGGGGAATTTTTTATACATGCATTGATTCTGCAATAAACAAGATTGTAATTTGCAAAATATGTACTCTTAATCCCAGTTCTTAAAAAAAAGTGGGCTAATTGATGATTTGTGGTTGGGGGATTTGTGACACATTTGGGTTTCTATAAAATGTTTATTTATGATCAGGAAGATTCAGAATAAATGCATGTCAGATAATTAATTTTTAGGATGAAAGTGTTACAAATGAATTCATCAATACAATAGAACCTTTTTTATAATGAATCTGAGGGAACACTTTCTATGCTCTCTATATAGGGGGAATCTTCATGTGTACATATGTCTTGAAATAATATACAAAACTTATAGGTATACCAAATTTACATTTGCAGAGTACTTTATAATCTTTATAAATTGTTGGGAAAGAATTTTAACTGAAAAATGTTATAAAACAATTTGAACATAAGCCTAAGTCAAACTGTAATAACACATGTGAGTTAAGGTTACAAGTAAACCGCTCGGCTACCAAAAATATACAAAAGGACAGGAATTCAAGTACTCACAGTCTAGTACTTGTCGATGGGCACACATGNGCTCGGCTACCAAAAATATACAAAAGGACAGGAATTCAAGTACTCACAGTCTAGTACTTGTCGATGGGCACACATACAAAGGAGGACTACACATTTTTGACATGGTTGCGCGATGGCAATGTTTTGCTGACTAGGTTAGCTTCATCAGGCAGTGAGTTGTAGGACCATGTGGAATGTGTTAGGAAGACAAGAAATGAAAGCGTGAAATACACAAGAATGTTAGATAGTTACACAAAGGACGGACACAAGATGGCGGGAGATCAAAACATACACATGTGAGTTAAGGTTACAAGTAGGTCACTAGGCTACTAAAAATTTATAAAAGGTCAGGAATTGCCTTGTTGACAGGCACACACACACACAAAGAACATGACATTTTTCACGTGTAAGCGTGATCATGACATTTCACTGACTAGGCCAGTTTCATCANGCTCGGCTACCAAAAATATACAAAAGGACAGGAATTCAAGTACTCACAGTCTAGTACTTGTCGATGGGCACACATGCAAAGGAGGACTACACATTTTTGACATGGTTGCGCGATTGCAATGTTTTGCTGACTAGGTTAGCTTCATCAGGCAGTGAGTTGTAGGACCATGTGGAATGTGTTAGGAAGACAAGAAATGAAAGCGTGAAATACACAGGAATGTTAGATAGTTACACAAAGGACGGACACAAGATGGCGGGAGATCAAAACATACACATGTGAGTTAAGGTTACAAGTAGGTCACTAGGCTACTAAAAATTTATAAAAGGTCAGGAATTGCCTTGTTGACAGGCACGCNAATTTATAAAAGGTCAGGAATTGCCTTGTTGACAGGCACACACACACACAAAGAACATGACATTTTTCACGTGTAAGCGTGATCATGACATTTCACTGACTAGGCCAGTTTCATCAGGTGGCGAGTTGTAGGAAATAATTGTAACCTGTATGGATAGTTTTTCAAGAGACCAAGATAAAAAAATGTTTGCATGTTGACAAGTAATGGATGCAAACTTGATCATCCAGATTTCAACATCTGGTGGGTGCAAAATGTTACAGAAAAATAACACATAAAGACAAAATAGCCATGTTAATATTAGAAAGGCAAAGTAACAAGAATTTTTCGATACAGAAAATCCACATTGCCTTTGTGTTATCTTATGGTCGGTAACCTTCCTCTTAAGCGGCCTTTCCACTGATGTGTGTGTGTGCAACATCATGTAGTGTCCATTATGCAGGCAGCTGTTTCCATTGAGAGAGAGAGAGAGAGAAAGAGAGAGCATGTGAGAGAGCGTGTGTGTGTGTTAAAGAATGAGGGAGATAGTGTGTGTGTGTGTGTTGCTGCTCTCTACCCCTCCAGCCTTCGGCCGCGAGAGGGGAACTGGCCGCCTTCGGCCATCTTTGCTGGCTCACCGCTGCCGCACTTTCTACATCTCTTCTCTGTACGTTTTCTCTCACTGCACCCCGCAACCCCCACGCTGGCCCTGTGCGCCACCTATAAATAGAACTCGCAGTCCTCAGTTTAAGGCTGTCTCGCGACAGTCATCTACAGAATGTCACGCTGCCCGAGAGCACACCGAGAGGCGATATCGCGCCAGTTCAGTAGCGCGCCGTTACTCTGCCGGAGAGTCAACCGACTTCAAGTCACCACTGCCATTTGCAGCACTGTCGAGAGTTCTACTCTGCACAATGACGCTTTGCTGCCCGCCAGCACACCGAAGCCAGCCGCGCTTTCAGCTACCTCGTAACTCACCCGCAATTGACTCGAGTTCGAGTACTGCTGACATGGGACGCCCTCACCCCCTGCACTGCCGCATCTTCCGAGACTAGGTCAATTACTGGTTGGCAAATTAGAATTGACCCTTCAGGCCCTAGTCAGGGTACAGGCTGGTTTGTGTGTGTTTGATTGAGCAATCAATAAAACAGGCATAAATCTGACTTGATCGAGTTGTTTCTTCCAGCATTATATTCTTTCTACACTTTACTCCCACTATTTCCTGTTTCTTCACCACTCTTAGTAAGACTTTTACAGGGATAGCCATGAGCCTAAACCCCATCCCCAACCTCACTTTTTGGGAACTGTCTTGTAGTGCAGCTTAGGAAGCTTGTTTTCCTGGGCAACACTGAGTACTTGTCACTTGGACTATCGCCCCTCCAGTAGTGCCTGGATCCGCCAGCAACGTCTTGCTCGCCAGTTCACCTGCTTGGAAACAATAGGCCAAATACTGAGGAGCCTCGTTCTACGTGACACTTGGGTCCGCCAGCGACGTGTCGCTCACCAGGCAGCCATGGGAGCGGTCGCCCCTACGCCTGCTACTGTAGCCCTCAGTTTGGTACTTGGGCCTGCCAGCGACGTCTCGCTCACCAGGCAGCCACTGGAGCGGTCGCCCCTACGCCTGCTACTGTAGCCCTCAGTTTGGTGCTTGGGCCTGCCCGCGACGTCCCGCTCGCTAAGTTACTAGACTGAAGGTCAGTAGATCAGGCCACCTACCCTACACCACAGCCAGCACCCTATTCTCCATCAGGCCGTGCCTACCCCCTACTGGCCACCCACTATCTGCCTATCTGGACTATCACCCCTCTTATGCCCTACCATAGAGCTGAGTAGGGCAAAGCTGCCAAGCAGGGGCTAGCTCAAGCTGGGGTTCATAAGAGTAGTGGTTCAGGTGTCAACCAGGTATACACCTGGAAGAAGGAGGAGGCTGCGCGTCAGAGAGGGTCTGCATCCAGCTAGTGCAGCTCAACCTTGCACCTCCTCTGGCACATGCCATGTGCAGTTTCTCTGCTGCCTCCAACGCCACCGAAGAATCCGCCTACCAACATCCCCCAAGTGGTCAGACCACTTAACATCACTCCCGCGTATACCTTGACCAGGGTACCCAATCGCCCATCGCTCACAAGCGCGGGTCCTAAGGCACAACGCTCTATTATAGAAGTGGCCAAAACCAGCTACTTAGGCCCCAAGAAAAACCCTGAACATGCTGCGACTACTGCTTTACCTTCACCCAGGAGGGAAGAACCTTGGCGCCACCCACCAACTGCCGTACCCACTAAGGGTGCGTGTTGGGTCACTGCGAATCCCTTCTTCCTCCCCTTACTACTTTGCTCCGACCCTTGGACCTCTCTCTCCTCCCTTGTCATTCTCAAGCTGGTAGATTGTTATCTCAGCAGGGTGAAGCTTGAGATAAAAAATTACACTCTTGAAAAACAGTGGAAGTTGAGCATCTTTTCCACTGAGGCTTTTGTTTCCAGAGGCGCTTCATTACACACACATGGTAAAACTCCCAGTATTCACAAAGGCAAGACATAAATTATTTATACTGAAGAATAAGGCAATGTTTTTGTTTGTCAAATCTGTCGAAAATTATCTCGAATCCCGCAGATTCTGTCAACATTCCCAAGTTCAGCAGAAGCAGATTCAAATTGGCACAGCTCTACAAATAACTACTTGAAATGGGAATGTAAATTATTCACAGATTGTCCATAAGATATTCTAAGTTTGAATGTGAATTATTCGTAAATTACTATTCGCAACTATTTGAATTTTCAAATATTTGCGCACCTCTAGTTACTGTATAAACAGTAGAGGTGGGTCACAGAGTATCAACATGCTACTTTGTATATGATAGACACTTGTATCATGTATCAAGTACTGTAAATGAGTACACTGCCGAAGTATCAGATACATTTAGTATCAGTTTAACATTTGCCGCTGGTATGTTGCGTCTGCAGTTGCATGTAATTCTGTTACAATAAAGTCTTGATTGTATTTAAAATGTGCGGTTGAGATGAAACCCAATTTCTTGATTTAGATTTGGAAACTGCACAATAAAATGATTTAGTTTTTTTTTTTTTTTTTTTAAGATAATAATTTATAACTAATTTTTTGTTTATATTATTTACATATAGCAAGTTCATTATCCTCTCTGAAACATTTTCACACAAACAAAGTCTTATATTACGGTCTCCATACGGTATCCATACTTTATTTCACTGTAAAATATAATATAACACACATTACACAAACTCAAAACACATACTTAATAACGCACATACTCAATAACGCACATACTCAATAACGCACATACTCAATAACGCACATATCTGGTACATGCTTACCGGATACTGTGTAACTGATAAACGCCTACATGATACTGTGTATCTGATACACGCCTACATGATACTGTGTATCTGATACACGCCCACTACTCAATAGACTGACGAAGCAGCGGTGCACTTGGGAAGCTCAGGAATTCCTGTATCAGATACAGGTTTGTATCTGTGTCAGTTTGGAGCAGGTACTGAAAATAGCTGTAACAACCCATCTGTAATAGTGATTGGAGTACATGATGTAATGTTGAAGATGCATTAGAAAAATTAATTCTGTTTCTGAATACAGTATTGAACCAAATGGAATATGACTCAAATGCAAGCTCAGCCGTATATTTGAACCTTTACTAAGTCCACTACAGTTTTCTCAATGTCAATGAAACAATTTTTTTTAGAAAGTTTTGCAAGTTTAAATTGAATTCTTAAACTTTTTTTAAGTAGTGCTACCACTGCACATTTGCTTCAGATATGTCAAGTTGTCTTGAAGCAACATTATTGTTACTTGCTTCACCGTATCTGACAACCATGGGCTTTCAATTAGCATCACTGTATGCCATATAGTCCTTTACAAAAGAACTTGATGTTCGTGCTTTTTAACATTATCCAAGTAGCATCAATTAGCCTACTTTACTATCAAAACACATGTTTTCTGGCAAGGTGACTGTTCTTCCATTAATTAATACACACTGTAAAACGTGTGTATCACTTTGTGGATACTGGAGTTGAGTGGAGTTATTTGGGCAGTTCTTAACAACAAGGTCTTGAGAGCCGATGATGGTGAAATGAGTGAGGTGAGAATGGAGCTGTACCGGAAAGCAAGGGCAGGGGATACCGAGAAAACCTGCCAACCAGCGGTATCGTCCGGCACGATTCCCATTTGTTAACATCTGCGAGTAACCCATCCAGGGATTGAACCCAGTTCACCTTAGTAGGAGGCAAGCAGGCTAACCACTCAGCCATTGCAGCCCCGTGAATAACGGACAATCATTCCTGCACATGCAGTGTAGTGGACAAATAGTGTATTACAGCAATCGGTATGTGGAACACTTTTATAAATGTTTTACTCCTAGTTCAGATTTCATGTCTTCCCTCACGTTTATCTATGACATAATCAACCAAAATACTGCTAGGCCAACCAATTTTTCATTCTGTGTACTACTTCACAAGTTTTTGTATTTATGGCATGTGAAATCAGTTCTTATTAATATAATGGAAATTTCATACTGTAGATAACTAAATTATAGTAACTTAGGTAACAACATAGATCATTGAACTGATTTAAGTAGTGTGCTGTAAATGGCTGCCAAAATAATCCATTGAAATGATATTCAGGAATGCAGGAATAATTTAAACTTTCTATCCTTGCTACAAAATCATTTATAAAAAATGGATGCTGCAGAAATCATATTTGAGTGTAACAGGAATATAATTGTTGTTGAGCTGGTGANAAAATAATCCATTGAAATGATATTCAGGAATGCAGGAATAATTTAAACTTTCTATCCTTGCTACAAAATCATTTATAAAAAAATGGATGCTGCAGAAATCATGTTTGAGTGTAACAGGAATATAATTGTTGTTGAGCTGGTCAACACTTTGCTGCTGTCACACTGCATTTTTATGTCTTGCGTTTTACGTACCGTATGTCACCGTCAATTCTACCACANAACACTTTGCTGCTGTCACACTGCATTTTTATGTCTTGCGTTTTACGTACCGTATGTCACCGTCAATTCTACCACAGGAGCTGTAATCAGGTTGGTCACTGGTGGGTGTTAAATTCTTATTGAACAGTTTGTACATGGTCGTTACCAGGTGAGCGGGTATTTTTTTTTGTACAGGAATGGGTTGCCACAGTGTTATTTCCATAATAGTGCAGAACAGACCACATTGTCAACATTCTTAGTTTCTGGAAATAGAGTGCCTAGTCTGAAACATGTTAAACAGTCACTGAGAACTGTAGTTTCTATTGTCTGGATTATTTTTATCAAGTGAGTGCAGAGCAATTAGGTAGGAGTTAGCGATGCATGTGAATTGCAGGATGTATTCTGGTGTTGCAGGCTTGTCAGCTGACGACAAATCCCTGCGGGTGGTGGTGGGGCCAGCGCTCCAGAAGCTGCGCTTCCTCACCCTGAAGCCGGCCCAGTTTGCCGATGGACCTGCCCTCTCGCCACTGCTCATGCAAGAAGAGAGTTTTGCTGTTCTCATGAACATCTCGGCCCCCGGCGGAGGCAAGCTCTCTCTCCCCGAGGGATTCTGCCCCTCGACAAAGCCACGGCAGGGCCCTGCCAAGAACATGTTCAACCTACCTGTCACCATGGACACCATCAAGGATGTGAACAAGTACTTCTGTCTGCGGCAGGTTGCCCTCAAGCCACCCATCCATAACAGCAGCATCCTGGACTGTACCATGACCTTCACCGTCGACAAGAACATGTGTATCCTTGGTGTGCAGGTAAGCCCACATGTCTCTTCTGCAGTGGGGTTGTTATAGGCTGTTCATGGTTAATTAAGAATTTTCGAAATGAACCTGTAAAAATTGCCACTGGTCCTACCTGCTTATATTTTAATGGACATACTGACTGACTGTGACCAGTAAAGGTGATAACTATAGAGGAAAAGAAGTTCCATGTCTTAACAGTGAATTAAAAGTGTTAGGTAAACATTTGTAAATACGGCAGTTATTTATTTTCCTTTAATTTTTTTTTATATTATGCACATAAGTGTAAGAATTAAGGACCTGGGTGGGCTAATGACATAAGTCAGAAAATGGTGTTTTGAAATAATCAAGGTTAAATTTTTTGGAATCTTGGCAATTGAATTAACTTTTCTGTTTCCTATTATTATGTATTTCTATTAATAGAGTGAAGTTTACAGTAGGTAAATAAATGTTTATTCATACTTCAAACCTCATCTGATATGTAATAAACTAATAAGTTTGTAACGACGCAAGTTGTTAGTTATCAGAATACGCGGTTCATTTTCATTCATTTTGCTAAGCTTCATAATATTTTTATCGGGTTTGAAATTAAAAGCAGTGGTAGTTCGTTTACAGTGATAGTTTGTTTATCGGGCATACGTTTAACGTTTATCAGGCGTCCGGTTGCCATTTTCAGACTGCGTCAACAGTTTTGCCCGAGAAGTTCGCTTATCTTTATCTTGACGGCACAGTTAAGCGGGCTACGCAGTTTCGATAGCATAGGAAGAGCGTGTGTGGCGGCCCACGCCAGGCCCTTATCTGCGGAGAGGGGGGTGATAGGCAACTCAAATACTCGTATGCCTATCGCCGGGCAGTCAGTCGATAACAAGCAGAAGACGCTCAGCAGCGACTCGCCGAGGCCACGTCAGTCGTGGTGCTTTACCCCCACACCGGCAACTTTATTAAACTAATTTATTTCCTAGCCGGTATGGGAGGTCGCGAGATACTTGGCAGATGCAAGTTTTTGTGAAGTAAGTTAATCAATTGACCACTGTGGCGCTGCTCTTTACTTTGTTTCTGTAAACTGGTTCATACTCTGCATACCTGACGTTTGTATGTAAACTGTTTCAATCTTTCCAGTAATTAAAAGTACAGAGTAATAAACAAACATTGGACCTTATTTATATTTATTGGCGCCTTTAATGTTTCATGCTACTGTACTACCAGTTGAGATAGCCGAGTGGTAACTTTCAGCCGTCATCACAGACGCTTCATCAATACAAATATGGTGGCCGAATGCGCTGCGTGGAACGTCACAAATATGGCGCCTAAGAGGCTGCCTCGTTACAATTATGGCAGTCATAAACAACTTAAGCAACATTACATATATGACTACCCACACGTGGGGCTCGACATTACAAGTTATACTTGTAACATACAAGTCTTAATTCGTTAATTCATTAACAGAGGGTTTTTTTATTTTTGATTGCATAGTAAATGGAATTTCTTAATATTTTAAAATAAATGTATTATAATGTTAAGAAAGATAATAAACAGAAAAATAATGGAAATAATTTCTAGACATTTTTTGCTTTTCACACAGAATATCACACAAAAAATGTAACACATCACATATAAGATCTTTATAAATTAGCATCATTTTCTCCAGCGTCACTAACCAATTCGTTATTGTCATCAGATGGTACATTATTTACAACCTGTCTCTGCAACTTAGCATTTTCTGAAGCCATGAACTTGAGCAAAGACAAAATGTCCTTGCTAACTTCATCTCAGGTGGTGACACTTTCTTCATGTTTAAATCAACTTTACATTCAACACATTTTACCATCTTAGAGAAAATGTAGAGAGGCTGTACTAATACGTCACTTTAAGTTTTAGAGGCAGAAACTGTCGTCTAGCTGTAGATCTTGACATTTCTGTATCTTGAAAAGACTATTTTTGCTAACTGATTTATATAAGAAAAAGGGATTCAATCCTTCACTCCAATCTTCAATAAGTTTGTGGACTCTGATGAATTCAAATAAACAAGGTTTGCTTTGTTTTATGAGGGGAAAATACTGCTTGGTAGTTTTAATAGTTTCCACTCATTTCAATAGAGTCCNCAAGGTTTGCTTTGTTTTATGAGGGGAAAATACTGCTTGGTAGTTTTAATAGTTTCCACTCATTTCAATAGAGTCCCATAAAGTCCAAAGTTGCAGTTATATTGATTATAGGAATGGCCTCGTTTAGGATACAAATGTGTAAGGTTCACTCTATAAACTTTTGACACCCAAGCACATAACCGAACAACGGTAATGTTTTTGTTTTGTTCACTACATGAATTAAACAGCAATGTAATCTTCTTAACATTTTTCATTGTGGTGAGTTCATTCAGNAAGGTTTGCTTTGTTTTATGAGGGGAAAATACTGCTTGGTAGTTTTAATAGTTTCCACTCATTTCAATAGAGTCCAAAGTTGCAGTTATATTGATTATAGGAATGGCCTCGTTTAGGATACAAATGTGTAAGGTTCACTCTATAAACTTTTGACACCCAAGCACATAACCGAACAACGGTAATGATTTTGTTTTGTTCACTACATGAATTAAACAGCAATGTAATCTTCTTAACATTTTTCATTGTGGTGAGTTCATTCAGNTTTTGTTTTGTTCACTACATGAATTAAACAGCAATGTAATCTTCTTAACATTTTTCATTGTGGTGAGTTCATTCAGAATGAAGTGTGAGACAAGGGAGCACACAGTGTTTGCATTCTTTTTAGTGTTGCTTTTCAGTAAACAGATATTGTTTTGTCATTATGACAATGAATGTTGCAAACATATAACCAAAGAAGTCTTTTATAAAATTGAGAAACGACTGATAACTTAGCGACAGGGAGGTGTTGACCATTGTAATGTTTCGTCCTTTGTTAACAACAATTTACATATATGGCAGCCCTACAGTTGGGCGCCATGTTGTAATGTTCCGCACTTGTTACACTGCCGAATGTTTACGTTGCCACGGCTTGCTCAGGGGTAGAAACACGAGACTCAGTGAATGGACGCCTATTAATTAAGAAAGAAGAAGTTCCAGAGTAGTTTGTTATATATACGTTTATTTAACTATTGTAGTTTCACAGTTCACAGACGGGATTTCAGTTTGCAGAGTACGAACTTTCTCAACTAATTATACCAGTGCAGAAAACAGCGCCACAGTAGTTTACTTATTATTTATGTGTCTGAAAACTGTCCCGAAGAAATAATACCTGGTGCTACCTCCCACACCGGCTGAGAAATGAAATAATAAAGTCTAGTTGCCGATGTGGGGGTTATTGTCCTGCCCGAACGCGGCCTAGGCTAGCATTGCATGATGCTTCTGACGACTGCGCTGACCTGCCCTCACGGGCGACGTGAAGTGACTCTCTCTGACGACTGACTTGAATAAGTGAAGGGCGCCAGACAGACGCGCCTTTTGTTCTGTCTCGCACCCCCCTCTCCTGAGATAAGCGCCTGGCATCCGGCATCTGCCACATGCCACGCACGCTCTCCACAACGTTATCGTAAATGACTGCGCCGTCAACTAAAACTAACCTCTCGTACAACAAAAACTTGTTGATGTTGCCTGAAAATGCGCTAGAGGAACTAAAACTGTCGACACATTCAAACCCCAGATAAACTAACCTTTCGTTTCGTATAAAATTTGTTGACGCATTAAAACTGCGCCGNGCCGTCAACTAAAACTAACCTCTCGTACAACAAAAACTTGTTGATGTTGCCTGAAAATGCGCTAGAGGAACTAAAACTGTCGACCTATTCAAACCCCAGATAAACTAACCTTTCGTTTCGTATAAAATTTGTTGACGCATTAAAACTGCGCGGGGGGAACTAAAACTTGTCGATGTCGCCTGACTGTATCTAATTAATGCTGACGCATAACATAAAACCAAAGTTCGAAACGAAACTGTAACCGGACTACTGATAAAACGTAAAACGGCAAACGTCTGCCCGATAAACAAACTATAGCACACGTGTGCTCGACAAACAAACACGGGAAACTAGCCACCACGGCTTTAAACTTCAAACCCGATAAACAAACTAACACGGTAAAATAAGCCACCACGGCTTTTAATTGGAAACACNGTGCTCGACAAACAAACACGGGAAACTAGCCACCACGGCTTTAAACTTCAAACCCGATAAACAAACTAACACGGTAAAATAAGCCACCACGGCGTTTAATTGGAAACACGATAAAAATATTACGAAGCTTTCCAAATCTACATGCACACGAAAGAATTTTACACCCGTGTCCCGAAAAATTAAGAATATTCCGTCATTACACCATAATCAAACTCAACACTAGAGTATCATCTTTTGAAATGACCTTAACATTGGTTATATACATGTTCATCCTTTATGCTCTGTCATCTCTTTACTTAAGGTCAANTCTTTTGAAATGACCTTAACATTGGTTATATACATGTTCATCCTTTATGCTCTGTCATCTCTTTACTTAAGGTCAACAGCAAGAGATGTCTTGCGATGGTTTTCACTGTGTCTACAAAAGTCACAAACATCTGTTCTTGGTTGATGAAATACATAGGAACTACTTTCGTTAAAGAATCAATGGTATGTACTGTATTTCATTGTCAACACTTTGCCAGTTTTCTCAAAATAACACTGCTGAAAAACTCTATACATACAGTTTAAGTACACTGAGGCATGGGTCATCAAAGTATTTACGCTCTGATTTACGTTGGCCGTAGTGAAACTGCTTAGAAGGTAATTCTGCCCAATGCTCCTTAACCATGTGCCACATTGTGTTTGGGAATTTTGAAAACCTGTTGTTTGCCTCAGTTTTCATCAGCCAAGCTTGCAGTACAGTTTTGAGTCTTCTTTCACTTACCTGAAATTACTTCATTAAGAATGCTTTTCTTACCCCAGTTTTCTCTCCATTCACTTTAACATTGTACACATAAGCATTTTGGCATTTTTTTGTTTTAACAAATGCCTGGTGACAAATGTTTTCATTTTTATCAATTAAACCAACCAGTAGTGTGTCTTGTTTTTGTTTTTCTCTTTTAAATGTGTCCTTTTGACTGTCTTCTTTTACTCTCTGGTAGCACTTCAGACTGCAACACTGCGCCACTTGAACAAATTGTGTACTTGGAATATTCTTATCCTCTCTAGACACATAATTTAACCCACTGTTTCATATCCTTTTCCTACGTCTTTTGTCCACTTACTCTTGTCACATTTTCGCTTTACTCTCTGTGCTCACTTTTCACTCTCTTCAGAAGAATTCAAGTAAAATTCACTGTTACTTTCCATTTTAGTTTGTGATACAAAAGTAAACACAAAGCATCCTAATTTACATACAGCTGATTATGACGAGAAATTAATGTTCTCTGGTTTAACAACTTAAGATCTTGACCACAGACAAAGAGCTTAGATGCCATAGAGTATGTTCTCTGTACTAACAACTTTAGAAGCAGCTTGATACCCTACCTCTAGCTCCATGTATGATTGTCTGAGGGAAACCATTTTTGTAGTGTGAATAGAACACAATTTGGGATTCTGAATTTGCAGTTGGTGGACTAATGAATTAATCCTACTTTAGTAGTTTGTCCACTGAGGTCCTCAATTAGCAAATTTGTAAAATATTTACTTTTGCAATAATTTCACAGTTTCACTTGACTGATGCATAGATAAAGTGATCAGGTCCATAGCAATGTTAACTTTACATACGGTGGAAGAGTATACAATATGCATACAAATATATCTCAAGCAGGGCTTTCAAAAGTGCTCAGTTTACCATGAACAGCCTATAGTTGTGGTCATCACTAAGTTTTCGTTCTCATGTGCCAAGGAGGCCAGTCCAGCAATAGTTTTAACTCAACTCCTGCCAACTCTGAGCCTCAAAGTGGTACCGAGTTTGGTCAGAACTAATCTTTGTTNGCAATAGTTTTAACTCAACTCCTGCCAACTCTGAGCCTCAAAGTGGTACCGAGTTTGGTCAGAACTAATCTTTGTCGTCTTGTAGTGTATTGCTGAGGCATGCTGGTTAGACTAGTGATTTGTAAGCACCAAGGTGGGTCTGGTTTCTATCCAGTGCAACCAGTTCGTTACTTAAGCTTTGGCCATGCCGCAGNGCAATAGTTTTAACTCAACTCCTGCCAACTCTGAGCCTCAAAGTGGTACCGAGTTTGGTCAGAACTAATCTTTGTTGTCTTGTAGTGTATTGCTGAGGCATGCTGGTTAGACTAGTGATGGCTTCACAGCCATCTTTGTGACTCGTAATTTGTAAGCACCAAGGTGGGTCTGGTTTCTATCCAGTGCAACCAGTTCGTTACTTAAGCTTTGGCCATGCCGCAGNATTTGTAAGCACCAAGGTGGGTCTGGTTTCTATCCAGTGCAACCAGTTCGTTACTTAAGCTTTGGCCATGCCGCAGGGGACCTTGCCACGTGAAACCCTGTGGAGGGCAATCTGCCTTTATAAATCGACCAGGAAAGTGTCTCAGAGGGGAGAGGAAGTGGTAAATATGTGCATGTTCAGTATTGTGTGGGCATTTTACATGCACACCTCCAGGACAAACGACAAACTTGTTTTGTTGAGATATGATTNATGTTCAGTATTGTGTGGGCATTTTACATGCACACCTCCAGGACAAACGACAAACTTGTTTTGTTGAGATATGATTAAACAACACTGCTTAAGTTTTATACAATGAGGTGTTTAGTTGGAGCAGTCAAGACATCGAAAAAATTTACACCAAAAAAACATGGCATGTTTTTTTAATAATTTATGATGATGTTGGCAGAGGAGGTGATCTGGCCAGTGTGAATCTTAGAGTGAGTGGTCGTAGATGTGTACTAGGGTTATTGGTAACAATGAAAGTCTTTTGGGCTGCATTGTGCCATCAGCACTCACCGCCTGGAGGAGTTGGTCCAACCACCTAATTGGAATAGCATAATTTTACATCCACTTATGAAAATGCATCATCCAGCAATACGTGTTAAAATGTCAGTCTGGAGTACTGTATTTGTGCTCATCTCTGCTTCACTTTTAAGAATGTTATTATTAGTATCCTATTATTAAAAACAAATTCTGTACTATTTTGAAAAGTTTAATTGCAGGCACAGTAACTGGGAACTGCTGTTCATTGTAAAAAATTATCCTGTCTGTTTCAAATGGCTGTCAGCTTTTATTGTGCAATTTTCCAACGAGAACCACTTGTGACCCGCTAGTTAGTCACCAGTGTGTCGCTTCCGTGATTTCCTGGTGTGATGCCAGGAAAGGGTGGAATGTGGGTAGTGTGGTGCATCCTGTTCTGGTGTGGGCATTTTTCTGGGAGCACTCCCATCTCTTTGCTCCCCCAAACTGAATTTATCACTACTCCACTCCTGTCCTATTTCGCCCCATCCNATGTTCAGTATTGTGTGGGCATTTTACATGCACACCTCCAGGACAAACGACAAACTTGTTTTGTTGAGATATGATCAAACAACACTGCTTAAGTTTTATACAATGAGGTGTTTAGTTGGAGCAGTCAAGACATTGAAAAAATTTACACCAAAAAAACATGGCATGTTTTTTTAATAATTTATGATGATGTTGACAGAGGAGGTGATCTGGCCAGTGTGAATCTTAGAGTGAGTGGTCGTAGATGTGTACTAGGGTTATTGGTAACAATGAAAGTCTTTTGGGCTGCATTGTGCCATCAGCACTCACCGCCTGGAGGAGTTGGTCCAACCACCTAATTGGAATAGCATAATTTTACATCCACTTATGAAAATGCATCATCCAGCAATACGTGTTAAAATGTCAGTCTGGAGTACTGTATTTGTGCTCATCTCTGCTTCACTTTTAAGAATGTTATTATTAGTATCCTATTATTAAAAACAAATTCTGTACTATTTTGAAAAGTTTAATTGCAGGCACAGTAACTGGGAACTGCTGTTCATTGTAAAAAATTATCCTGTCTGTTTCAAATGGCTGTCAGCTTTTATTGTGCAATTTTCCAACGAGAACCACTTGTGACCCGCTAGTTAGTCACCAGTGTGTCGCTTCCGTGATTTCCTGGTGTGATGCCAGGAAAGGGTGGAATGTGGGTAGTGTGGTGCATCCTGTTCTGGTGTGGGAATTTTTGTGGGAGCACTCCCATCTCTTTGCTCCCCCAAACTGAATTTATCACTACTCCACTCCTGTCCTATTTCGCCCCATCCNTGGGAGCACTCCCATCTCTTTGCTCCCCCAAACTGAATTTATCACTACTCCACTCCTGTCCTATTTCGCCCCATCCGTTCTCCACGCTGGCTGGAACAACAAATGTGTTGCCTTTGTCTGAAGAGAAAGTTGTATGTTAATTTAACGTGTTTGTATTTGACGGAGAAAGAACCCTTTTGAAACACCTACTTATGTTCTGCTTTCTGTTCATTGTGTATTTTTACACGAGTATCATTGCATTTAAATTAGCGCAATTGAATTTTTACTTGTCGGTGTCATCATGCTCATGTGGGGTGTGGCAGGTGCCGACGCAGGTGCACCCAAACAGCGCAGAGGTGCCGTCACCCCTTGATGTGACCTCCTTGAGGCAGCCATCCAGCAGCGAGAGCTACACAGAGCTGCTCTACGCCCACTTGTTAGACTGCGATGGCAGCCGCCTCACCTACACGCACTTCACCTCGCGCGTCTTCTACGGCCAGCTTGTCGAGATCTGCTTCAACCGCCCTATCTACATACAGCGCAACAAGGTCAGTGGGTTGGAAGCATACTGTGCTGAAGTTTAGAAGCACCTGGCATTTATTACCTATCCATTGGTCCTGGTTTCCATTTTACATGGTTTTCTGGCATCACTCCAAGTGAATGTCTAAATGGTTCCTTAATACAAGTTAGGGTCATTTCCCTTCCTGCTCTTGATTATTTGAGAAACTGTTGATGGGAAATTAAGACACAAAATGCAAGAAAACAAAATATTATTGTTTGAAGGTCTATCGGCAGATGGAACCACCAAGGTGTCTTGCCATGTGGGAGAATGACTGAACCAATAATGGTTAAAGTCCAATGCTCAGCATGAATAATGATTACAAGTACAGTACCAAATTGTTTCCTAAATGGTTCACAGCCCATTTTCACCATCAGTTGTCACCAACTTTCAGCATGGAACCATGTGTTGTCAATCTGGAATGTTAGAATACTGTCTTTACCAGTAGTTTAGACTGCATATACACTGTGAGCAGTAACAGTTACAGCTATTTCAGCTTTGTTTTTTTCACTTAGAAAATAATAAACATGTGTGTTCATGCATGAAGAATATGCAAGAGATGAATTTTAATGAGGTTAGAACACTTGTAAAGTATTGACAAAACTCCTCATGTGAAAGTTCACCAATGCCAAGGCTTGAATTACTTTTGCACAGAACTGTGGGTTTTTGAGTTTATTGGTTGGTTCAGTTCCAGTTGGATTCTCCATCAAGAACCTCAATTTTTATTCGGTTTTGGTTACTGTATAGGCCAAGTGTAACTCAGTTACAATACATTTCTGCCTCTGCCACACAATGTACAAAAAAACATAAGGATTTGAATACTCATAGGGTTTTGCAACCTAGAAAAGGTGGTTCTTGTTGGCAGTTGATATTCCAGTATGACTAGTTGTAAAGTCAATTTCATGCCTTGCTGTTCAACCAGTGAAAAAGGATTAAATTTTGCAATGAATTTGTAATGACCATTATATTTTCTTTCCCTTGCATATTTTCTGGAAGAAGTTCCAGGCCGTGGACCACTACTGGCCCTTTGATCCTGTATTCTTAGTATCTCCTAAATAATTTTACTAACTCATCATCCATGCAATGTACAAATTTTAATTAAACTTAAACAATGTTATTTTAACTACAAAAGAGATACTAAATTACCTGCTTATGTCTTTTGTTTTTATCATTGTCATTGACTTGAATCAATAGCCAAAAGTAATAATGACTATCAATCAATTGGCAAATAACTAACTTCTCTACAAATAAATTTATATATTTCATGAAGCTTAGTATAAATACATCTTGAGTGAAATTGATNAAATAACTAACTTCTCTACAAATAAATTTATATATTTCATGAAGCTTAGTATAAATACATCTTGAGTGAAATTGATCTGGAGTTTAACAGTTTATGGTAACCCTATGATATTTACAAAGACAGCATTTAACTAAATCCTAATTCTTCCAGTTTTGTTTCTTTTCTGCTGCCCATAAAATTTATGACCATGTTCATGGGTACTTATACTACACACATTTCAGCTGCACGACTACGCGAGTACGATTCACACTGGTCTACTGACGTAAACAGCANGGTACTTATACTACACACATTTCAGCTGCACGACTACGCGAGTACGATTCACACTGGTCTACTGACGTAAACAGCAGTCAGTCAAAAAGTATGGTTTCTCCCACCCCCCTTTTTTTTTCCACTTTTTTCTTCCCGCCAATCAAAGTTTATATTATGTTTTTTATGGTATAGTAGTTTAAAGTTAGCATTTGCGAGTGAGTGTGAGTGATTTGGGCAGCTCTTAACATTGAGGACTTGAGAGCCAATGTTACCATTTGTGTCATAGTTGAGTTTTACTGAATTGGATATGTTGAACGTTGTGAGACTCAAGTGTTACACAATTTTATACATCAAGAATGCTAGGTAACTGAAGACTTAAAGAGTGATGGAGAAAAAGTTTAAACCAAAAACTAAGAATACAAAATCTTGGTTTTGGGTCAGGTTTTTAAGACGAACTGAAACAGAAACATCATACATGGAACCGCACAGGCATAGTTTTGTATAATATTATACCAGGTATAAATCACAAGTTGTGAGGAAAGAGGGTCTCCTGTTTTTCAGTTTTCTTACACAATAATTAATTGAAAGGTGCACTGCTTAATATGTTCAGTAGAATTGTAAGAAAATAAATTTATTTCACATAATATTAAAGTTAATAATTTTGTTGTAAACTTTCATAAAACGTAAACGGAAATTAAAAATAACTTCATAAGCTTAACTTTAATGAAATGTTATAACCATCTTGTCATTTTAGCCGGTTTTCCATTACTTGACTTTTTAAGTCTCAGAGTAAGACATTTTTTTTNTGTTATAACCATCTTGTCATTTTAGCCGGTTTTCCATTACTTGACTTTTTAAGTCTCAGAGTAAGACATTTTTTTATAACACTTCTTAAATAAAAAAATAAGTGACATGAGAGTACTAAATAACTAAGAAATTGTTGTACCACANTTTTTTTATAACACTTCTTAAATAAAAAAATAAGTGACATGAGAGTACTAAATAACTAAGAAATTGTTGTACCACACAAGGCACAAGAAGAAATAACATGTGTGTTCACAGAAAATTATTATGAAAAAGTAATGAGAGTGCAAATATAGTATGGTGCACAAACCACCANTGTGTGTTCACAGAAAATTATTATGAAAAAGTAATGAGAGTGCAAATATAGTATGGTGCACAAACCACCATAAATATAATAACATAATAAAAATAAAGATTTGGGGGTGGTGGGGGGTCATCTTATTGCATATATAGTAAAACTCGCTTAACACGTTTTTCGTGGGACCAGCCATTAATAATTTATTTAGCCGGAAAAAAAACTTACCAGGGAAAATAACAAAAAAATCATCTTTGTATTGGTGTACTAATATACATTAAAATATTTTTCAATGCAAATGTTTTATGATTAAAAAATAGTCTCTGAGAAATGAGCCAATATAAAGTAATTATGTACAACAGTAAATATAATCACAATAAGTGTTGGTATCTGCATATATGCAGCACACGCTTGGCAAGTATGATGCTGATTGTTAGTTAGATTCCCAACTTTTTATAGTTGCCACTTACCTTGAGAATGGGTATACTAGAACCTCACTATAACAACTGCTGATGGCAAGCAAGATAAATTATCACATTATCGTTATAACTGAAATTTGCTGTGGAGTATAATTTCCTGCAGTGCTCGCACACGCACATAATGGACACCCTGCATTTTCTGAATGCCATTACACGTGTGAAGGTNAATTATGTACAACAGTAAATATAATCACAATAAGTGTTGGTATCTGCATATATGCAGCACACGCTTGGCAAGTATAATGCTGATTGTTAGTTAGATTCCCAACTGTTGCCACTTACCTTGAGAATGGGTATACTAGAACCTCACTATAACAACTGCTGATGGCAAGCAAGATAAATTATCACATTATCGTTATAACTGAAATTTGCTGTGGAGCATAATTTCCTGCAGTGCTCGCACACGCACATAATGGACACCCTGCATTTTCTGAATGCCATTACACGTGTGAAGGTTGACAAGTTGATGGTTAAATACATCACATCTGAAAACCGCATTTCCCACATAACCATCGTTCTCATAAATATTATATAAAAAAAATTTACTACTGTACTAATAATTAGAGAAAACTTCTTTTTTATCCCCTTTTCTAATTAGTAAATGCATGTAACATAAACTGAAAATGCACACATATTACAGCTGCTTGAACCATTTGAATGACACTGACTTACTCTGTAATTGCAGGCACTTTTATTTCCAAAAACAGCCTTTATTTATCTTTATTGGAAATGGAAATATTCAAGACTTGACTCCTCCCCTCTACAGTTGAAAGCAGGGGCCCTCATTACGTGGATAACTCGTGGTGCTTCTGTGTCGCCTTGAACTGCTTGAACCATTCCCTTCTGTAGTAGCATGGACACACTACTGGGCCAAGGCTCCAGGCGGGCAGTCTCCCTGGTGAAAGTGAGTGCCTTTTTGGCCGCCGAGGTGGAGCAAGCAGGTGTAAAGTAGGTGTAGCCACGGTTAGTCATAAACAATGGGGGCTTAACTTATCAAGGGGAGGAAATCCTGGGTGGCCTCTCGGAGGGTAGTGACCTCCCTCTCAGTGCATTGCCCTAACAACTCGTATCTCCTTCCCAGGTTTTCAGGTAAGGTGCGATTATTGCATGCACACCAAGTCCCTGTGGGAAGGTTCACAGGATGTGTCCCTATGGTCCACCACTACTGGAATACTGTAGGTAGGGTGGGATTATCGCTGACACTTCTAAGTACTTTACCGAAAGGTATGGCAGCGTGATAGACAAAAGGTAAAGCCTTAGTGGTGGTGTGATGCAAACAGACAGCACACAAGCAGCAGCAACAGGTTAGCATGCAGTTACCCTTGCATGATGGAAATAGTTTGGCATGTATGGCGTAACTGTTCTTGCTTGGGAGGCCAACAGCCTTGGCAGAGGCTAGAGGGTTTAAAGATGCCACCAGTGGCATATCAGGCTGCAGATGAATAGACTGCTGAGCATCAAATCAATTTATTTACATTACCCACTTTCTGTCTCACTTCTGCTTGAGCACGTGTGTGCGCTTGTTCACTACCGCCCCTCTTATAGCTGCTCCTGCAGTCAGTATTTTTCACCAGCCCTTTTTGTTTCCTAGGATGCCAGGTCTCCTGAAAAATCAGATCATCTTCCAAATTTTTAGCAATATCTGGAGATATGGATTTTTCTCAGAAACCTTCTGATATTTAATTTATTTCTCTTTGATCTCTCTTTTTTTATCATAAACCCTACTGAAATAATTTTTTACACAAACTGCATATGAAATCATATATGTATTAATCTGTTACATCTTGACTTATCGACAGACATCAGTGGTTTTAATTTTTATCACTAGAATTGCTTCCCTGGGATGTCACCATTAATGTGGGGAACTTCAGTCTTCAGTGTAGCTGTGGCAATTGTGTATCTGGCGTTTCCACTGCATGCAAATTATATTTTTTTATTGTATGTTCAGGTACCTGCAATTAGTATTTTATGATGGCCTATTTGCAATTTTTTGCCGTTATGAGAATACTGTGTGACTCAATTTTTTAATGCTATTTACAATTCGAAATACATTATAAATTTTAAAAATATTGAAATAGCAAGAAGAAGAAGAAGAAAAGAAAAAAAATACAAATTTACTCATGAGGGTAGTTTTTAGGAGTTAGCAATGGTATTTTTTAATAATTTATACAGTTGTGCATTTGTGTTTTCAAAATTATTTTAAAGTAAAGAATTTGTCAGAAAATCTTGTAAATTTTTCTGAGAAAGCTTCCAAATTTTTTGTTTGTCATTTGGCAACTCTGGTTATGCGTGGTAACACAGGAATAGTCAAAGAAGCGCAAATGGGGTAGAAAATGGGTGGTAATGTATTAAAGATGATGAAAGGGATACAATCTCTCTCATTCTTATCCCTTCCTTTTGTGTATACAATGGAAGGAAAAGTCATTTATATTCTAACGTGCACATGGCAACATATGAAGACAATCATATTTGGTAAAGGACATTCCTGTAACAACTGTTTACACTAGAAATATTAACACATATCTTACGGAGAAAATGGTGGAACCAGAACACCTTTACATTTTCGGCGGGGAAACATGTTGCATGGGAACGTCTTAAGCAAGTTGTACTGTATTTTCATATTTCAGGTACGTGATTATAACTATCTAGTTTCGCTAAAATCATTACTGTCTGTCATCATAAAGGGAAATCATAGAAACTTCTCAAGATATGTTTATAAACAATCTAAGAGAAATCCTTTGGATACTTNATTAATGTGGGGAACTTCAGTCTTCAGTGTAGCTGTGGCAATTGTGTATCTGGCGTTTCCACTGCATGCAAATTAAATTTTTTTATTGTATGTTCAGGTACCTGCAATTAGTATTTTATGATGGCCTATTTGCAATTTTTTGCCGTTATGAGAATACTGTGTGACTCAATTTTTTAATGCTATTTACAATTCGAAATACATTATAAATTTTAAAAATATTGAAAAAGCAAGAAGAAGAAGAAGAAAAGAAAAAAAAAATACAAATTTACTCATGAGGGTAGTTTTTAGGATTTAGCAATGGTATTTTTTAATAATTTATGCAGTTGTGCATGTGTGTTTTCAAAATTATTTTAAAGTAAAGAATTTGTCAGAAAATCTTGTGAATTTTTCTGAGAAAGCTTCCAAATTTTTTGTTTGTCATTTGGCAACTCTGGTTATGCGTGGTAACACAGGAATAGTCAAAGAAGCGCAAATGGGGTAGAAAATGGGTGGTAATGTATTAAAGATGATGAAAGGGATACAATCTCTCTCATTCTTATCCCTTCCTTTTGTGTATACAATGGAAGGAAAAGTCATTTATATTCTAACGTGCACATGGCAACATATGAAGACAATCATATTTGGTAAAGGACATTCCTGTAACAACTGTTTACACTATAAATATTAACACATATCTTACGGAGAAAATGGTGGAACCAGAACACCTTTACATTTTCGGCGGGGAAACATGTTGCATGGGAACGTCTTAAGCAAGTTGTACTGTATTTTCATATTTATAACTATCTAGTTTCGCTAAAATCATTACTGTCCGTCATCATAAAGGGAAATCATAGAAACTTCTCAAGATATGTTTATAAACAATCTAAGAGAAATCCTTTGGATACTTTGTGTGGCTGAACACTACCCAATATCACAATATAATGGGGCTTGCTTCTACTACTCATAAATCTTGGTGTTACTGNTTGTGTGGCTGAACACTACCCAATATCACAATATAATGGGGCTTGCTTCTACTACTCATAAATCTTGGTGTTACTGGGAGAAATTAGTGGCTACAGTTTACACCAAAGTAAAGGGGAAAGTTCAAATGGAGCGCAGTAGAATTTATTTTAGCAACGAGAAATCACATAAAATTCAAATCCAGTATATCTTAGGTGTGAACATCTGCCTAAAGTTTCTGGTCTATTTCTGAACAAAATCAGTAATAAACTCATTGAAAAAAAAAAAAAAAAAAAAAAAAAGGAGCTTATGAAGAACATAAGACAAGGATTCTTGCCAGCATTACATTTTACTTGAGCAAACAAGCATCCGATAAGCACGTGAATATTCTTTAAGTAAAAAATGTTTGTTAAGTATGACTTTCATCATTTAAATAAAATTAAAACTTATGAATTTTTTTTCATTATTGGTTTTGGTACACCAAATATTCACACAATGTATGTGGCACGTGCATGTACCGTTAATCATCTGGGGTGAGTATGTGAAGCGAGTGACTCGTCCTTGCAGGTGTACCGTGTCGGGGTTGTGCTGAACAAAATGGGCTGGTACCCAATGGGCGTGTGCTCCCAGAGCATGACCTGCGACTCTGTCATCTTCAACTTCTGCGTTGGCCAGCCCAGCGACTACTCCCGCGACGGCCTCATCCGTAGCATCGTCTTCACCTACTGAGCTCCCCCTTTGCCCCAGTGAACATTTCGGAGCATGTGTGTGNCGGCCTCATCCGTAGCATCGTCTTCACCTACTGAGCTCCCCCTTTGCCCCAGTGAACATTTCGGAGCATGTGTGTGTGTGTATGTGTGTGAAGTTTAGAACCACCATAATGTCCCACTACCAGTTTTGTGTTGAACCGACTGTAGCTGTGCCATGTGGTTTTCCTGGCCACCCGCGGATGCCAGGTACAGGTAAATGGAACTACTCAGATATTTTCTAATTGAACATGACTGACGTACTATGGAAAATGTGTTTTTCCCAAAATTTGTAGAAATTGGTGGGAGTTGCAGTTGTCACACATTGTCAGATGTATGTTTTTGGTAAGTGCTGCAGGTTTACAGTAAAATCTGAACACATACGTGTACACCAAGTGACTTAACAACTGTAGATGTAATTCTGAAGGTACTTTGTAATGATAAGTGTTNTGAACACATACGTGTACACCAAGTGACTTAACAACTGTAGATGTAATTCTGAAGGTACTTTGTAATGATAAGTGTTAAATAATTAGTGATGGGCCAGTTTGATTTTTACAGCTTCGAGTCGAGTCGAGTCGAGTCAAGTTGTATGAAACTCGAGTTGAGTCAAGTTGAGTTTCAAGTTGTATGAAAGTCAAGTCGAATCAAGTTGAGTTCAGTATAAACATTTTTTAATTAAGATCGAATTTGCACCATAAATGTAAATGTGTAATTATGTACATGGGTATAACGCCCGTCCCTTATAACTTCCTTCCCCTCTTATAGTCACAGTTTACCAAGAAAAATGTTTGGGACTAGTTTCTACCAATAAGAATAATTCTTTGCCAGGGTGAGTGATTCACAGCGCTACTGTTTCCCTCTCGCCGATGAGTGAATGACTATGGTGTAGGGTTACCAACTGGGTATAGAGATATTCCTCTGTTCACGGTTTAAAACATCTCTGAATCATTTGAAAACCCTCTACATTTTCTCAAATTTTAAGAACTACATTAAAAATGCACAAAATATGTATTATATAATTATTAGTATTTAATTTATTTATAAACATGCAATAATTAAATATTAATAATGTGCTAAATAAATTGTTATTTAAAACCATTATATTATATTATATTATAATATTTTGCACAATAATAACTTACCCTTCTAAATGAATGATTTTGGATCATCAGGATCCAAATCCGTATCATCAGATACTTCAGCCATGGCAGTAGGAGCAGATGCAGAAGTTGATGGTGTGAAAGGAAATACAGTGTAAGTTGCCATTGTGCCACATTGCNCATGGCAGTAGGAGCAGATGCAGAAGTTGATGGTGTGAAAGGAAATACAGTGTAAGTTGCCATTGTGCCACATTGCTCTTGAAAACAGTGTCTGGAATTTCGTAATTATAACAACACTTCCCAGTACGTTTCAGACCAGCCCTGATGTGGAGNTCTTGAAAACAGTGTCTGGAATTTCGTAATTATAACAACACTTCCCAGTACGTTTCAGACCAGCCCTGATGTGGAGAATCCCATTAAATACATCCTCACCCATTCTTTTTCTCAAATCTGTTTTTACCAAATTCATCTGACTGAAAGTTCTTTCTATTTCAGCATTTGACCAAGGTAATACCAGCAGACAAAAAGCCAAATCAGAAACTTTTCTAAAAGGTTTTTCTCCACTAGCATCTGTGCAATTGGTGACTTCTTGCCAAATATCAGCAATGTTTTCTGTACTACCCCATTCTAGCAAAGTCAGTTTCCTCCACTGAAAATCAATTTTTTTAATTTCATCATCTGAAAATTTTATAAGCTCTACTAATTAAATAATGGATGTTTTGAAGACATGCAGACATTCCTTAGGGGAAAGAATTGCAATATTTTGAAGACCATGAAGGTTTGTAGGCAGCCGTTGTTGTAGCTGACTTACCACTAAGTTAACACACCTTTCCCTGAATGCGACTTCTGTCTGAATAGTAAGTACATGTCAATTTCTTAACTCTTCAATTTTTTTTGGTAGCATAGCCTAAATAAGGTTATCTTTGAGAAGATTAGCTCTGCACCCTGGAAGTGTAACTTTCTTAGTCAAACCTTCCGAAGTTTACTGGGATCACAAGAATTAGCCTGAAAGGATTTGTTTACCTGCTGTGCTTCATTAAAACAGGTTTTAAAAACAGAAGATAGAGTTCATTGACTGGATCATTAAACATTTTGAAAAGCATTTGTGCGGTGTAGCACCTGTCAGTGTTTCTTACAATATTAAAATGTGTTTTCAGTTCAAGCTACTGATCGAGAACATGATTAATTGCTACCTCTGTAGAGAGCCACCACTTTTTTGAAACTTGCACAACCTTTAAGGGAGCTGTTCCTTCATTAATTGCACAATAGAGATTTTTATATGCTGCTTGACTAACTGAAGATCTGGCAAACCAATTATATCTTTGCGAAATCAAAAATTCCAAATTTCTTGATAGAACTTCTGCAGCAGCAGATGAGACAGCCAAATGCACTGAATGACTTACACATCTTTAAGAACAAGTTTTTTCCACATCTTTTTTTCAGTTTTTGATATGCAACATTGTTCACACCAACCATAACATTTGCATTTATCTGTTCCTATTCCCCTTAGTTTGGTTAATTCAAAATTACATTTGGAAATAGCAGATTTCACTACAACTCAGCATCTGCCGACAACAATAAAAAAAAACCATAAAAGTTGAAACTAAACACTTCTGATTTTGAGAGTAATAAATAATGCACAAACCTAATTGTTTAGTCACACTGATATCGGTTGACTCATCTATAAGAAGGTTATAAATTCCATTAACAATGTCCAATCTTGCTGAAAATGAGTGCCCAAAATATTTTTTACTATAGATGTACACTTGGTACGATGCAGTTTAATGTCACTAGCTTTAAAACATCTCTGGCACGGGTCTGTGAGAAGATCTACGACATGAATGGTCGAATGACAGGCTATGAATAATGACCTCCCTCCCTTCTAGCATTATCAATATTTGTTGCATGACTTTGTGTAGGAAAAACTGATTTTAGATTGGCGTTTAGAGCTAAATGGCTCTGCTGCGGAAGTATACTTTTGCGTTTTTCTGTGGCCTAACAGATTTTTTAGTCTAGCTTTCAAATTGCAGCAACAATAGCGACAACGTACTGTAATGTTGTCTTCTGGTACTTCCATTATCCAGTCCTGTAATAAATTGTCCCTAAGCCATTTCCTAAATTTCTGGATGTACGAAGGTTTGGTTTTCCCCATTTTCCAGCTACAACTGATGTATGCTTCTCTAAATAATAATAATTAAAAAACACGAGAAACTAATGTAACCTATCACATAACTGTTCAAACATCAATCTTGATTACTAAAAGCTTGATGTGAAACTACGATAATGCACACTCCAACATGAGTCAGATCACTAATTACAAGATACGCATGTAGGTATGTCGCAGAAACACAAACAACATGCAAGTTAATACCGACTGCACACACTCCATCCACTCACCGACTTGGACTGATGCATAGACAAAAGAATAATTATAGATCGCCGTCTTCTACATATCGATTGTTGAACGTACACAGCGCCTCCAGTGATTATTGTACTAACTACTCCATTGGTACGTCACCTAGCAACCAGGATTTGTTTTCACATTTTTTTGTTGCTAGGTGTAGGTGTGTGACGTCACTGCTAGTCCTCGTAAAGTGTAAATATTTACATGAACCTGTTGCTGTGGTTCATGGACATATATTCCACCTGCCCGTTGGCTCTCTGAGGTTGCGGAGGAGAGCTCCTCCTCCCTGAGCGGAGCTGCGCTCTTGGGTGCCATCTCTCGGTCCATGGCGAAAGCAGGCGTCTCGGTCATGCAGGGTTTTATCGGCTGCGCGAGCACTTAGCTGGGCCGCTTGGTTGGCTTGTACCACACTTGGGGGGTTGACATGACGTCTGACATAAAAGTAAAACGAACTTGGCTGATGTATCTGTGGGTGCGCCCATGTTTAGGGACGTGTTGATAGGCTCTGGTAGTAAGTTGTTTCCGGGTTCACACCCGCCTGGTGTGACTTGATGACACTTAAAGATGAGAGGCAAAGTCGTGTTTAAATAATTGTCAGTGCGTGTCAATACAGTTAAATTTACGTGGTCGCAAAGCAGGTGTTAAAACTGTAACAAACTATACTTTTCTCCACACTTATTGCTAAAATTGTAATTTTGTTGAGAGTTTTTAATAAAATGTTTTACAAGTGCATCTCTTTTTAATTGGATACTATTTCAGCCCCTTTCCAAATAAAAATAAAGGATATTGTTTTTGTGGAAGAAAAGTAATTAATTTATTTTCAATGAATTCTTTCCGGGAGAATTTTACATAATACAAAACTTGTGTACTAGAATTTTGATCATGTGAGCTTTCAATTTGTATACCACACTATTTAATGAAATAACATCAGATTTGAAATTCTTTTGGGTGGTTCAAATACCCACAAACAAATTAAGTTTCACTCAACAGCAAGTTATCTCCATGCAGTCAACATTTGCTCCAACTTATTCTATCCTTACAATAATATATAACACTGTAATTGCTATTGTCACAACAGGGCTGCAGCCTTTGTTCCATAATAAATGTTAAATTAAAGTTGTCTTCATATACTAAGTAAGTAATGTTTGAACAGTACAACGTAAAACAGTATATATGTTCAACTGCGTGGCCATCAGACTATAAGGTCCTAGATTAAATGCCTGCTCGGAGACATGTAGGTCATGTATGAAAAATCACTTCTTGAATTTCAGCAAATATAGTAATTGTGAATAAGGTTTATTCTAAAAAAATGGTAAAAAAAAATTCTTGAAAACGATATGCAGCCTATTAACAGTACTAATCATGTTGAATCATTATTGCATAGTCATATTGTTATATTCAGCACATACTAAGATTGTAAGATTGTAATAGTGGGAGAGCCATATAGAGCAGAAAAATTTAAAGGTAAAATTTATAAAAAAAAAATGTAAACTATAACATTACAAGAAATGTAGAAAGGAATTAAAAGTGTGGCTCTATAAATGTGAATTCATGCTAAATCTGTGCCACTCTGCTTCCCAAAGTTAGAACAATAACAAGTGTGAAGGGCATGCAGATTTGCGTCCTTCGTACAGTTTTTACCAGTTACACACGAAGCAGGTAAATCTGTGTGCCCTCCATGCTTGCAATTTCTCATAATCCTTGAAGTAGGGTGGTTCTGATTTGTAATCAGTTTTTCTTTATGGAGCTAGATGGAAGTCTGTACAAAGTCCCAAAAGTTGCAAACTGCAAATAAATGAAAAACAGAAACCTAACTATGACCGACACCACCAAAAATCACTGAAGTACTTGACCGGCGACAGAAATAAGCATGAGCATTCACAATGTCANCACTGAAGTACTTGACCGGCGACAGAAATAAGCATGAGCATTCACAATGTCATTCACAGAAAATTGCATATTTGGACCAAACGGTCTTCGTGTAGTCATAGTTTAAGTAAAAAAATTTGTATGTTAACATGCAAAGGAAAGGTAACACACAAAGAATGTATTTCTGAACATTTGCCTTGCCAAAAAGACATCTTAACATTTCATCTTATTCTATTCCTTCCTACTTGTACATGTCCTAATAAACCATTGCAACAGAGTGTTTGCTGTCCATAGCCAAATCAATTACCATTTACACCAAGTACTCCAAAAGTCAAAGCCAAGTTGTAACTCTTAATTCCAACGTGTCTTTGAATATGCCGCATCATGTATACAATACGGATTAACTCCGGTGACTATTACATTTTTACCACACTAACAGAAAAGCGTAATATGATCCAATTGTCCATTTTCAACTTGGGAAGCTTTGCACATTCCAAATAGTATACAACTTTCATACCACATATGCATTTACTTTAGATCAGCCCCTAACCTTCCTAAGTACCACAAATGCAGTCCTCTCATTAACAAGAAAGTTATTTGTGTTTTTCCTGTTTGTGTGTTCAATGAAATGCCATCCATACACAATGCAGTTTTACAAGTTTTATCAATTGGAAATTAGTATAAAACATCATTTGTGGCATACACACACACTTGTGTTTCCATGGAAACNTACAAGTTTTATCAATTGGAAATTAGTATAAAACATCATTTGTGGCATACACACACACTTGTGTTTCCATGGAAACAGATGTAAACTGAAATACTTTCATAATTACCACTGAAGGGCCCTTAATTGTGAAATAGCTAATAATACATACACAAGTTACATAGTAAAAAACCACCTCAAATTATTGATATGACAGAACACACATAGTTAGGACATTACTTTCAAGTACTCTGTATTTGTATATTTTAACAATAATAATCTGACAAAAATTAATTCCTTTAGGTAGGAGGAATATGTCCAAATCAAAAATTAATAACTCCTAAAACTAACTGTAAAGTATATTATACAAAATCATATTTCTGGGTCAGCACCACTGGCCAGAGATATCACCAACATGNTACAAGTTTTATCAATTGGAAATTAGTATAAAACATCATTTGTGGCATACACACACACTTGTGTTTCCATGGAAATAGATGTAAACTGAAATACTTTCATAATTACCACTGAAGGGCCCTTAATTGTGAAATAGCTAATAATACATACACAAGTTACATAATAAAAAACCACCTCAAATTATTGATATGACAGAACACACATAGTTAGGACATTACTTTCAAGTACTCTGTATTTGTATATTTTAACAATAATAATCTGACAAAAATTAATTCCTTTAGGTAGGAGGAATATGTCTAAATCAAAAATTAATAACTCCCAAAACTAACTGTAAAGTATATTATACAAAATCATATTTCTGGGTCAGCACCACTGGCCAGAGATATCACCAACATGGCAAAAATTATTCAATCTCTTACCAGCTTTTGCTAATAACTCCCCAAGGTCCAGAAATTGGTACCAATAACAGGCCCTCAAAGGCTCTACCCACTGGAAGGTTTGTCCAGCACTCAGGGCCTCAGTAGTAGGAACATCTAATATCATAGACATGAGCACAAGGTGGGCCAGGCAGCCCTCCCCCACCTCCCACAATGGAGGCATTCAATACTGGAATTTTGCGTACACATATGTTATCAACAGAGTATTGCTGTCATAAACATGTGCAATCAACCTTTGTTTAAAGGGTGCTTTGTGCAAGAATTCATGATAAGTGGTTCAGATGCTAATGATCAACTGCCTGGCTATATCACCTCAAGTTTCTATGTACAGTACAACTCTTCATGTTGTACTAAATGTTGTGTTGAGCTTGTTGATTCATTGTTCTTTGATCTACATTTTCAACACAAATTGTCTCTCACACACCAAATATGGGATAAGTTCTACAATTAACTGTGAAATACATTCTTCAAAATCACATTTAAGTGACAAGGAGTACTTTAAGTGGAAACAGCTGCAACTACAGGTGCGAATGACAGAGGAAAGGATGTTGTCCGTACTCCATGCAAGGAATATGCTGCAAATTCGTTGCAAAATATCTTGTCTGCAAGTGCTTTAAGCTGTAAAAAAGTAAAATTTTAAAATTAAACATTGTATTAAGTATTTCGGCCTGCTTTTAAGTACAAATATTTAGTACTTTGCAAACATAACTTAAAGTGGTAATTATCTAGAACAGGGGCTCATCTGAAGGAAAGGTTTCTTCAGTTTAGTTTTGCTATATTTTACATGCACTCTGCCTCAAATTGCAAATACATGGTCGTGTTATGTAATAATGTGTGGTTTTTCCATAAAAAAAAATCCAATATTGCAGAGTGGCAGACACTGTTTTCCATAAACATGTATGAAGAGGGTTGATTTTGTTGACTTTTGAATATGCACACTTACAGTGATGGAATGATGTGTTTCCGAGGTGCGTCGTTCCATGTGTTGAAGAAGAAAAAATTAGACTCATAATTAGATACCCATCCTTGTTTGCACCAGTTGTCATGATCCTGTGGTAACAGTGCCGTGAAAAGTAAGTACTAATTTAGTACCACAAAACATTTTGTCACTTTTTATCCTTTATTATATATCAACATTGTTTGTAATTATGTGCATATTCATAGCTAGTTTATTGTTATTGTAAATTTTTGTAATTTTCACTTAATGTTACATTGTGCAGTGTAAATATTGATACATTTTCTTACGAGCCCTATATTCAGTGAGCATTCTGTTCATCAACAGAGTGATATGAAATACTGTAAATAAAATAAATAAATAAAGTGTAACAATAGTATTTCGCATTATCATTTACCATTATTGTGAGTAATTTCAGCCCATATAGCTTCTGAATCGAATGTAGTGAATTTNAAGTGATATGAAATACTGTAAATAAAATAAATAAATAAAGTGTAACAAAAGTATTTCGCATTATCATTTACCATTATTGTGAGTAATTTCAGCCCATATAGCTTCTGAATCGAATGTAGTGAATTTGTTCTACCTGGCAAGAAATTTTTTTTGACATTTGCAATTGGTATTTTCATGTTATTATCGTATGAATAAATTCGATTTACTAATTGTTATTGAATGCGCAGGAGTATCAATGTTTAGAGATTACGTTTTCTTTGTTTTCAAATATTTGCCCACCTTACTCTCGTACCAAAATATTGCCACAGAACTAAGATTTCACGCAAAACAATTATGCCACTCTGCTTACCAAAGCAATGAGCGAAGTGAGCTCGAAGGACCGCACCGATTTACCTGCTTCATATTTTACCTCGAAGTTATGTTACAATTTGGGGTGAAATAAATGAAATGGGTACCTTGGGGATTTCCCAGGCGACCACATAAATAGGAGAATCCCGCCCATGTGCGTACTGTCCGAGTCATATTTATGTGAAACTGAGTGACTCAATAATAAGAGGTAAAAAAAAACCTGAAATTACCCTACACAAATCCTTCATATTTCCCTCTGGCCCTCTTGACAGTATTATCCCCCTCTGACTGATATTGAAACCTGCAGATTCAGAGAGAAACCTCTGATACTGGCAACCCTGCAGGAATGGCNTATTGAAACCTGCAGATTCAGAGAGAAACCTCTGATACTGGCAACCCTGCAGGAATGGCAATGTCAGCCATGTGATACTGATACAAAAAATAATAACTGCATGGAGGGATGGAGTGGGAGGGTACTTTACAGGCTGGTCCTGAGCATGCCATCTCCTTGCTTGGTGTATGGACAAGCAGTCCACATTTAAAGTTTTTGTTACCTAATAGTAGTAGTTTNAGCATGCCATCTCCTTGCTTGGTGTATGGACAAGCAGTCCACATTTAAAGTTTTTGTTACCTAATAGTAGTAGTTTTTTTTAACACGTGTTTTTAAAACAGTAATTAGATGAAAAAAATAATGACAAGTTTACAGTTCTGCATATTTATGCTGAAGGTGTGACGTGCCATTGAGACAAAGGCTTTTCATGTTTAAATACAGTGTCCTATGGTTAGCTATGGTTACAATGTATTTGTGTCCAGCTGAGACTACCGTCAACCTTGACAAGGGTTCCATTATCTGATGCCGCCCAGGGAGCAAAATGGCTCAAGTCTGAAAGAACACCCACCGCAACTGAATATCACAAATGTCAGCCAATTCTCAAGACATGTAGCCGAGTTATTGTTTACATTCCACCGCTACTTTAGCGATTTAGTAATGTAAAATTATTGATTTGCGAGACACGAAAGGTAATTGTTAGGTGCAAATATTTGTTGTTTGTAAACTAAAAGCACCGTGACTTGACTTGCACATTAAGGCTCAGTGTTTGCTGTTAAAAAACTTGACTCGAGTCGATCTTTGTTAACTCTGCTCGATTTTTCGAGACTCGACCAATCACTATAAATAATTATTTGAGAGGTGTACTTTAAAGCGAAAAGTACTTCAGAATGAAATACATTGTAATGAGATTTTGCTGTGTACAGCTTTCACATTGTGATTTCCCCATAGTAAATTAATCATGTCACGAAAAAATTACTGTTTTTCTTTAATTGACATACTTCCAAGAATTATAAACAATGCTTCAGGATAGTAAATTATGGAAAAAAAATGTAATAATGCCCTTTACTGACATTTGATATGTCTCTTTTGTGAAGAAGTTTCTAATTAAATGTTACTATTTTAATATTGCAATTGCTTTGGCTTCTATTGAGGTAGTGACAATTGTTTTGCACAGAAAATCAGTTATATTTATGGACATGTAATTAACCAATANTTGGCTTCTATTGAGGTAGTGACAATTGTTTTGCACAGAAAATCAGTTATATTTATGGACATGTAATTAACCAATTTGACACGAGTTGTGAAACATATTCGTCATTTGTTATAGCAATGAGATGTTTTTTCACTGTGATTGCCATCTGAGAAGCCGATTCTACTAATACTGAAGTCTGAACTTTCTGCAGTTTGGTGAGTTTGTGTGAGCCTCATGATCTCTGCAGAATGNCGATTCTACTAATACTGAAGTCTGAACTTTCTGCAGTTTGGTGAGTTTGTGTGAGCCTCATGATCTCTGCAGAATGACTTGGTTCCTTTTGGGACCGTAGGTTCTCGTGAGGTAGTCAAGGAACTGATCCTCGTGACATAGAAGGCAGGTGTCCAGTGGATGATATATGTGGGTATTATTTTCTAAGAACAATACAGAAATAACAAAAGCATTGCAAAAAATTCACTGCATTTTTTTATGCTAAGTTTTTTGCTTGAATGATTCTTTCAATGATATTAAGTTATTATCTATATTACTGTTATGACCATACACCATTGCAACACTAAGTTGTAGTCGCAGAAAACCTACAATGTAAATAAAAAACTGATATGCAAATAGGTNCCATACACCATTGCAACACTAAGTTGTAGTCGCAGAAAACCTACAATGTAAATAAAAAACTGATATGCAAATAGGTAGAGACTGGTTAGGCTTCTAGCAGCCACACACTCTACATCCTCGGTAGACATGTTGCAAATATTAAAGTAATAAAAATACAGTCAACTCTTATTTCTAAGACCCTGGGAATAGCAACCCTTTCGAAATAATAACCCTTTTTTTGAGGAACGATGAAAACATTTAATTAAATAAGTTTTTACAATAACGACTCCTTTGAAATAACAACCCTTTCCTTGGGACAATGAAAAGTAGTAGAATCTAGAGTTGACTGTAGGAATAGAGACAAACCAGAGTTATAGTCCATACTGTATAAGAAGGCCGTTTTCTGACAGGTCTGCGAAAGTAGTGCCACTGTTTACGTCTGACTANAGTCCATACTGTATAAGAAGGCCGTTTTCTGACAGGTCTGCGAAAGTAGTGCCACTGTTTACGTCTGACTACATGCGACTATGTATCCTTCCGCCATCAGCTGGTCCGTCAAGTCGGGGATGTATTTTTTATCAACACGCTGTCAGCTAATCCACTTCTCATTGTACTGTAATGCTAAACAAATTTTAAGATACTTTAAGACTGACACCTGTCTAAAAAAATAAGTAGGTTATACAAGTAAATATATAAAATGTTGCAAATAAATAAATAAATATTTGCTAACTCTTTTTTAATTTGTCCGAGATAGTAAATTTGGGTTAACATTTGCGAGACGGTCTGTTGTANCCATACACCATTGCAACACTAAGTTGTAGTCGCAGAAAACCTACAATGTAAATAAAAAACTGATATGCAAATAGGAAGAGACTGGTTAGGCTTCTAGCAGCCACACACTCTACATCCTCGGTAGACATGTTGCAAATATTAAAGTAATAAAAATACAGTCAACTCTTATTTCTAAGACCCTGGGAATAGCAACCCTTTCGAAATAATAACTCTTTTTTTGAGGAACGATGAAAACATTTAATTAAATAAGTTTTTACAATAACAACTCCTTTGAAATAACAACCCTTTCCTTGGGACAATGAAAAGTAATAGAATCTAGAGTTGACTGTAGGAATAGAGACAAACCAGAGTTATAGTCCATACTGTATAAGAAGGCCGTTTTCTGACAGGTCTGCGAAAGTAGCGCCACTGTTTACGTCTGACTACATGTGACTATGTATCCTTCCGCCATCAGCTGGTCCGTCAAGTCGGGGATGTATTTTTTATCAACACGCTGTCAGCTAATCCACTTCTCATTGTACTGTAATGCTAAACAAATTTTAAGATACTTTAAGACTGACACCTGTCTAAAAAAATAAGTAGGTTATACAAGTAAATATATAAAATGTTGCAAATAAATAAATATTTGCTAACTCTTTTTTAATTTGTCCGAGATAGTGAATTTGGGTTAACATTTGCGAGACGGTCTGTTGTATCTATTATCACACTTTGGGCGTTGTAGCTAATATATTCGAGTTGGAAATATGTGACGTGGAATAACATTAGAATTGCTTAAAAACTATTCACGCGTCTCACTTTCTACAAACAAGGAGATGGGTTTGATGAGAACAATATGGCGTATAATTTACGTAGACGAACGATTACCGGCCGAATATAAATGACTTTTACTCCAAATCATTTTACATGAAATATATGTTACTTTAAAAATTATGCAGAGCTCGTGGAAAAATATAACTATTGGCATTTGTTTGTAAATTTGTTATATGTCGTGCAAAAAAAGAGGTTTATTTCTGGCTGGTAATACCTCGCATAATATCCGAGAGATCGCGCGCACAGCGCGTCACAGCAAAATTTGAGCTGCTGTTTTTTGATAATAGATAGCGTATTATTTTAAGTTGATTGTTCTTAGATTACGGGCTGGAAATATATTTCAAATTCGTGTCGTTTCGTCAAATTAATAGAAAAATAATTCAACAATATTATGCAATATTTCTATATGCTTTTCGAATTAATATCAAGGACGTGTTGAAAGCGAGGTTGGAGAGGGATGATACGACGTGAAAAAGCTTTCTGAAGTTAGCACAACTTCAGAAAACTTTTCCGCGTCGTATCGTTCTATTGTACATTTCATTTTGAACACCTATACATAACTACATTATCACGAAGTTTAGTTTTTAACACTAACAACCATTGTTTTGTGTCCTTGTAAAATAAAATGCATTAATAAATGTAAGAACTCTTTCTTACCCGCGTATTTACTGCTTTTGTGATGTGCATTGGCAGTGCACTCAGAATAGCCAACGTAATTTTAAATTTTGTTCGTTCGTGCATCAGCTGATACAGGATTTTGTAAATTGCACTTTGTTTGTTTCGTAAACATTAAGTTGCCACTCACTGACTGTCAGAAAGTGGCCTTCTTATACCGTATGGACCATAGCTGTTGTCAACAAATATATTTATAACATGTATACAATTCCAAGAAGGAAACCAGTCATAGTAGTCCGCTGTAACTCCTGTTAAGAGAGCCAAGTGTATATGCCACTGTGATTTGCAGGAGATGGGGGGGTTGTGTTTGATTCACTTAAAAAGGAGCACTGTTTAGTGATAGTTCCGTGTCGTCCTGCCTAGCAGTGCTATGGACGTAAGGATATGGTTACATAGTTACCTCATGTTTGCAGCTTACAGAAACTAGTTAAAACAAAAATAACTAGTGTACCTTATCAATGAATTTCATTCCCTGCATTGAATCATTGGAAAACTCTTTTCAAACCAATAAACTTGCATTGTAAAAATGCAGAAATGGCTTCCCCCACCAATAGCATTTTTAAAATTAATTTGTGTCACATACTTGATTTACACATGTTATTTTCCATTGGTGATGGACAAAATACTCTGCGTTATCATTCTGTCCTATGACTGGCCAAAATTCGAACCTTGCAAAATACTAAAACTTGCATCGCAAGGATATATTATTTACTGAAATTAATGTGTACGTATTATAGTGTACACTAGTACACTGAAATAGATAATTGCATGTTGCATTGTTATGTTAATAAATACAGTAGACTTCTGAACAGCTGATTAAACATACACTACATGACAATGTTTACATTGATATATGGCGAAAGGATACGCAATGGACTGAAAGTAGAAAATAAGCAGGGCTNGAAAGGATACGCAATGGACTGAAAGTAGAAAATAAGCAGGGCTTTCAAAAGTGCTCACTTTACCGTTAACAGCATTTAGATTGTATGGGCATTGTTTCATTCAAGTGATAATGGCAAATGAACAGGCCAGTTATAGTGCAAAATTTATATTGCAAGTTGTGGCATAAGCATGTGTGCAAAATAAATGAGCAGTGGTTGAAAGTTTTGCGTTTATGAAGATAATGTATGGCGTTGATGCAGTGATAAAAGTATGTTAGAAAACCTATCAAACAAACAATGTGCTTTGCAGAAATTTTAATTTGTTTTTTTATTATTGCATGCAAGTGGAAAAGAGAAGTTGTGTGTAACAGTAGGCTGCAGTTTGCAGACCTTAAGGGGGATCAGTGCTGGCCATCTTGAATTTACTAAATTTTGCCACAATCTCCACTACAGATTTTGTATTATATTTTAGTGATCAACAGAGTATAGGGCATTGCTTCGCACATTTTCCAAAATCTTTATTACTTCACTACTGTTGATGGTATCATTCCTGTAACGGCTCACAAGAAAAAATTACATATTTCTTGCCGGCAATCACTTGTCAAAAATTAATAACAGTACTGCAGCCATACTAATTTGATAAAATTTCAGAAGCTATTATTTATGCTGTATTGTGTGAACAGTTCCATTCAACATTTTAAAATGGAACTTATCNGATAACATTTCAGAAGCTATTATTTATGCTGTATTGTGTGAACAGTTCCATTCAACATTTTAAAATGGAACTTATTGCAAAAAATGTATAAATTGAAGATGGTTGGGACTGGCCCTTAACTGTGCAGTCATACTTTAACTGTTCGAGGCAATGGTTGAACATAGTGGTGTACATTAGCTCACATGAATTCTTTATTTATCAACAAGGGCTAGTCCTGCATGATGCAGGGCCTGTACTTACATTTTATTGTTGCCTGAAATGTGTTTTCACTTTACACATTTTTAACCCTTGGAAAGTTCTATGTACAGGTCGCACCCAATGCTTTAATATGACAATTAAGGGAAAAAATGTGCTGCCTATGCACACCAAAATTTGGTATGTGTTATGAATGCTTTGAAAGATTCTCATTTGTATTGTTTTGTGTTTGTTAAATGTGACATGTAACTAATGTAGGCCTATCAGTATGTCCAACATGAAGTTTAATAATTTTAGTTTTTCTTGAGCTACGTTTCAATTCTGCATTCATTGTACGGTATGTCTGCATGTATGGGAATTTTTTTGTCTGTTCTGTGAAAAGCGATAGATGTTAAGCTTTCTATGTAGTGTATTCATATTAAAATTACTATTAAAAGGTATCTCACTTGTGCAATAACAAAATTAGTCTAAAGAAAATGTTTTGAATTTTGTGTGCTTCATTCTGAAGTATGGTATGGATTCAACTAGAGATGGGACGAATCCAAAATTTTTGGTTCTGATACCCAATTGTTGATTCTTTTAAAAATACTTTGATTCTTATACACTGANGATAAAATTTCAGAAGCTATTATTTATGCTGTATTGTGTGAACAGTTCCATTCAACATTTTAAAATGGAACTTATCGCAAAAAATGTATAAATTGAAGATGGTTGGGACTGGCCCTTAACTGTGCAGTCATACTTTAACTGTTCGAGGCAATGGTTGAACATAGTGGTGTACATTAGCTCACATGAATTCTTTATTTATCAACAAGGGCTAGTCCTACATGATGCAGGGCCTGTACTTACATTTTATTGTTGCCTGAAATGTGTTTTCACTTTACACATTTTTAACCCTTGGAAAGTTCTATGTACAGNCATGTACAGTCGCACCCAATGCTTTAATATGACAATTAAGGGAAAAAATGTGCTGCCTATGCACACCAAAATTTGGTATGTGTTATGAATGCTTTGAAAGATTCTCATTTGTATTGTTTTGTGTTTGTTAAATGTGACATGTAACTAATGTAGGCCTATCACTATGTCCAACATGAAGTTTAATAATTTTAGTTTTTCTTGAGCTACGTTTCAATTCTGCATTCATTGTACGGTATGTCTGCATGTATGGGAATTTTTTTTGTCTGTTCTGTGAAAAGCTATAGATGTTAAGCTTTCTATGTAGTGTATTCATATTAAAATTACTATTAAAAGGTATCTCACTTGTGCAATAACAAAATTAGTCTAAAGAAAATGTTTTGAATTTTGTGTGCTTCATTCTGAAGTATGGTATGGATTCAACTAGAGAGGGGACGAATCCAAAATTTTTGGTTCTGATACCCAATTGTTGATTCTTTTAAAAATACTTTGATTCTTATACACTGANGGGACGAATCCAAAATTTTTGGTTCTGATACCCAATTGTTGATTCTTTTAAAAATACTTTGATTCTTATACACTGAACCTGCCTCTGAATTACAAGTTTGTTTTCGGTTGGGAAGGTGGAGTGTGATTTTGGACAAATAAACACAAATATACTGTTAAATAGATATATTGCATGCATCTTGAACGTGATTGGCTAATAAGAATTATTATAATAAACAAAATCACAGTGTTTGCAGCATTTGGAAATTGGCACCGTCGCTGCATTAATTTCTGGATACTATTAGATTAAGTTATCTTGCATTTTTGTTTGAATTCTTTGCTACCTGTGCAGAAAAATCCAAGCACATTCAAGTTTCTTTATTTATTTACTACAATGGGGTATCCGGTCTTTGACTATTTAACTTTATTTCACATCCTAGTTCTTGTGTAACATAATTTTATTTCACTTCTCTGTTCTTCATTAATGTAAAGCTGCTACATTTTTACTTTACCATCATTATTATGTTTGCAAACAACTTTCAACACATGAGAAAACTCGCAGATAACTAGTGACATCTGTAGATATACCAGTTTCCGGTAATAATGAATCATTATGGTGTAACAAAATGTTGTCCAAATTGATGGTAGTGACAAGCCTCACCACTAGAGCGCACTCGTGTCCACTTATTTCACGATGTTGTGCTATGAATTGTATTCATCTGTGGTCAAATGGCTGTGTTTACATTTCTGTAATAAATATTCGAACGAGTATATTGTTTTGCTGGTAAATTTCGTATCAACCATATAAATACACCTGTGTAATCAAACCACTGTTAGATATCAATAGTATTTAATATAAAATGAACTGTTCAACATTATAAAGCATCACACGTAATTTCAAGAAACCAAAGAAAGTACTCATCACATACAGGAGTTTCATACTAAGCTGTATTTAATTAATGAGATTTCACAATTATATAATCAGGGAACAAAAATTGCCAAATTTTATAATTCTGCACAATTGAATACCTCATGTATTTATTTCTTCATGGTGTTGATTATTTACACAGAATCAATGGTTATTGATCAGTAATGGAATTAATTTTCCCACCCATAGTTTCAAGCATTTAATTTCTGTGTGTTTCTTAATTTTTTTTTTNTGATCAGTAATGGAATTAATTTTCCCACCCATAGTTTCAAGCATTTAATTTCTGTGTGTTTCTTAATTTTTTTTTTCCTTCCTTCTTTTTTCAAGTTCCTTCATCAGTTAACATTGACACCACTTGTATTTTAAGAAAATTCTGATATGGTAGAGTGCTCCAATAGATATAAGTTCTGTATAAAATGTTTAACTGTATACCATTAGTATGTTATTCCTNTGATATGGTAGAGTGCTCCAATAGATATAAGTTCTGTATAAAATGTTTAACTGTATACCATTAGTATGTTATTCCTATCCTCTTAATGCTAGAAAAATTCAGTCATCTCGTAGAGAAATATCTTGTTTCCATGGGACCATAGTCAAAGATGTAAAAAGTTGAATCAAATTTTGAGAACTGTACCACCAATTTGATAATATAGTGTTTTGAGTCACTTATGGATGTGTGATTACAATGTGTAGTAAACCAAAATTAACATAGGAAAGTAAAATTTCTTTCAAAAAAATTTGTGTTTCTTTTCCATATTTTTTGTTATATTCTTTCCCAATAAAAGAGTTTCTCTTGACTGTCTTCTGAGGTTTCAAAATACTGTATTTACGTTTCATTGTATAAGCCACAGAGTTCCACTACACAGTCGAAAGTGCTCACTAGAGTTCTCTGGGCATACAAACTCCTTCCAGTAGTGAAGGTCCTTTAAGGAGGAGTTCACTTTAAATTAAGTTTATCAGTAGATAAAGAAGAATAAAAATAGAATACATTTATTTCTGCCATAGCCCGACATACAATTTCTCGTTTCACACTATGCTTACTCCACATCCAGAAACATATATTATACAGCAAAAAGTATATATTTTCATTAATTGGCAGAGTAAAAAAATCTGCTAATTAGCATATCTATTCGATTCTAAGCCACACATTTTTTCCAAAAATAATGCATGTTTGTTTGGACCAACAACCTAAAGATGTCAACTTATACAAGTCAATATATGATTAAATATTCACTTTAAATTAAGAACTTCAGTTCTTGAAATTAGGCGAAATGTAATTTTTATTTATTTTTTCNATGATTAAATATTCACTTTAAATTAAGAACTTCAGTTCTTGAAATTAGGCGAAATGTAATTTTTATTTATTTTTTCGTCTAGTTTTCCTTTGTTGACCGAGCTTCGCTCGTTCCCACAGTTAAAATTGTCACAACTGTTTTATTTGCAACAATTTTCACCAACCATTACTTGCAGCGCCATTTTCAAAACCATACGATGCTAAACAAGAAATTGGTGTGTGCAAAAATTCGAGTATTTGTGAATAGTAATTTATGAATTATTCACATTTAAACTTTGAATTTCTTATGCAGAAACTGTGAATAATTTAAATTCCCTTATTAAGTGGTTATTTGCTTGACTTTTTGTGCCTACTCATTTGAAGTCATTCATTTAAAGTTTTATTCCATAGTTATGAAAGATGGGCTGTTGCTGATAATGATAACTGCTCGTTTTTATGAATTTTTGCCATTTGAGGTGGTGGCAAATCAGCGACCATAGAGTCTGGTGAGGTTGTTTACATTGGTATATTATTGAATAACTTGTTTCAAAACGTGATAAGTAGAATTATTAATAAAAACCATTCCGTACTTACTTATTTTCACTNTGTCTAGTTTTCCTTTGTTGACCGAGCTTCGCTCGTTCCCACAGTTAAAATTGTCACAACTGTTTTATTTGCAACAATTTTCACCAACCATTACTTGCAGCGCCATTTTCAAAACCATACGATGCTAAACAAGAAATTGGTGTGTGCGAAAATTCGAGTATTTGTGAATAGTAATTTATGAATTATTCACATTTAAACTTTGAATTTCTTATGCAGAAACTGTGAATAATTTAAATTCCCTTATTAAGTGGTTATTTGCTTGACTTTTTGTGCCTACTCATTTGAAGTCATTCATTTAAAGTTTTATTCCATAGTTATGAAAGATGGGCTGTTGCTGATAATGATAACTGGTCGTTTTTATGAATTTTTGCCATTTGAGGTGGTGGCAAATCAACGACCATAGAGTCTGGTGAGGTTGTTTACATTGGTATATTATTGAATAACTTGTTTCAAAACGTGATAAGTAGAATTATTAATAAAAACCATTCCGTACTTACTTATTTTCACTGTTGCATTTACGGAAATAGGACATATTTATTAAAGAATACAGGCATGTAAAGGTTATGTTATCGCGGTTGTGCACTACCAAAACAAAAACGTCTTTGTATTGCCTTTATTCACATACCACACAATCATGTATGATGAACACAGATTTTTTTGGTAGTTCTGGGGATATTATAACATTATATTTCTGCATACACATTCATTCAATTTAGGTACATGACGTGAAACAGCGACACGGTGGACCACAGAGCNATATTTCTGCATACACATTCATTCAATTTAGGTACATGACATGAAACAGCGACACGGTGGACCACAGAGCAAGTCAAGTGGTGAACATGAACAGTACCATGTCATATACTCTGTCTCATGTAAGTTGGCAAGATTCTGACAGTTCAAAGAAGAAAGTAGCGCCAATGTTAATTTTTTGTTTATGTATCCTTTCGCCATCAGCTGGTGTATCAAGTGGAGGCTGTATTATTTTTATCAACACTCTGTCAGCTAANCCTTTATTCACATACCACACAATCATGTATGATGAACACAGATTTTTTTGGTAGTTCTGGGGATATTATAACATTCTATTTCTGCATACACATTCATTCAATTTAGGTACATGACGTGAAACAGCGACACGGTGGACCACAGAGCAAGTCAAGTGGTGAACGTGAACAGTACCATGGCATCATGTCATATACTCTGTCTCATGTAAGTTGGCAAGATTTTGACAGTTCAAAGAAGAAAGTAGCGCCAATGTTAATTTTTCGTTTATGTATCCTTTCGCCATCAGCTGGTGTATCAAGTGGAGGCTGTATTATTTTTATCAACACTCTGTCAGCTAANGTTTATGTATCCTTTCGCCATCAGCTGGTGTATCAAGTGGAGGCTGTATTATTTTTATCAACACTCTGTCAGCTAATCCACTTGCCATTATACTGTAATGATAAACAAACTTTATGTCAAACAAACATCTGTCTAAAAAATTGGTAGGTTATAAAAGTAAAAATATATGACCTTGCAAAAAATTAAATACTTGCCAGCTCTTTTTTAATTTATCAGAGACAGTGAATTTGGGTTAACATTTGCGAGATGGTAATTGTAGTTCTTATCACACACTGAACATTACAGCAAACACATTAAGAATAGAAATAAAAATAATTTTGGGGATTTGCTTGACAACGAACTTTCATTCGCCAACTCACCCGACGACTTTGCAAAGCGGGTGGCAGAACAACATGGCGTGGTAGACCTAACAATTACCGGGCCAAAGGAAATTACCAGTAAACAAAATCGTTGTACAGAAAATACATGTTACGTTAAAAATTATACAGAGCTCGCGGGAAAATAAAATCATTGGTATATGTTCGTAAATTTGTTATTTTGCACAAAAATCTAAATTTTCTGGCTGGTTAGTGCTTCAGGAGAGAGACAGATAGCGCACATGGAATGGGGCTATGCTTTCATGAGTCAAATGCGCTTCCCTGAGCCGAATGAGTTTCTCAACAGATGGCAGCACTAGATCTGCGACGTGAAAACGGTCATAGGTTTTGAAGTTGCGTTTCATTTGGATACGGATTGTTTCATTGTGGAATTTATTTTGAACATTGATACATTACTACTTTATCATGAAGTTTAGTTTCTAACACTAACAACCACTGGTTTGTGACCACGTAAAATGAAATGTATTAATTAATCTAGGAACTCTTTCTTATCGCGTATTTTCTGCTTGTCTGATGTGCATCGGCAATGCACTCAANATGTATTAATTAATCTAGGAACTCTTTCTTATCGCGTATTTTCTGCTTGTCTGATGTGCATCGGCAATGCACTCAAAATAGCCAACGTAATATTAACTTTTGTTCATTTGTGCATCAGCTGATACATGATTTTGTAAATAGCACTTTGTTTGTTTCATATACTTCAAGTTACCACTCACTGACTGTCATAATCTCGCCAACTTATATGAGANTTTCATATACTTCAAGTTACCACTCACTGACTGTCATAATCTCGCCAACTTATATGAGACAGACAATAGCTGTGGTGAAACGTGAACTAACAGCACTTGTATGTGCTGTACCAGTTAAATTGGCCACAAGCAAGTTGCAAATATTTGAATTTGTAATATTCATGTACTACTTACGCTAAACAAATTCTGTTACTACTCAGGACCGCGGTAGCAAGAAATTGTGAAGACATACGTTAGAAAATAGCACTGCAACCCGGGATCAGTAGATCCTGATCTTGGTTGCAACCGCAAGTACCAAACCGCAGCATTTGCAGAATCTGCTACCAATTCAACCGTGAAAAATGCCTATTTGAACTTATAGTTTCATGCACATCGCAATCAATAATGATATATATAATGCATTTTTACTTAATGGTTACATTATGGAACATGCCGTATTTTATCGCATATATGTCACCTGTGCTTATAGATTGCACCATTATTTTCAAAGGGTGTTAAAAAAAAATAATATTTATCAATTATAGGTTGCGCTCAAAGTTGTGGTTGTACATCCTGTACAACACGGCCTGCACCACAGATGGCTGATGCACGCGATCTTGGCAAAGTTTGTGTGGCAGATGTGTTCTTGCAAGCAAATGGTGTTGCCAAGCGTAGCTACAGGCCTACAGTGCAGCCACAGTACGCTGCAAGTTTGTTGGACGTAGTTCGTTTGGAATGTACAGATACAGCGCTTGAGACGCAGTCTTGACTGCAATTGATTATTCTCTAAAGCTTTCTGTGGAATGTACATAGACAGCACATTAGCGTTGGTTCTTTAGCCTTTACTTACAGGTCTTTCTCTTATATCGTCTTTATGCCGCATGTAGTGTTGTTTTGATGTTGTGGCAGTNTTTAGCCTTTACTTACAGGTCTTTCTCTTATATCGTCTTTATGCCGCATGTAGTGTTGTTTTGATGTTGTGGCAGTGAAGAAGTGTGACAGAATTTCGTGATGGAAAAGCGAAGTACCTACACTATAGGTTTCAAAATGAAAGTGATTTTGTTCGCTATAGAGTTTGGAAATCGAGCAGCGGGCCGTTAATTCGAAGTAAATGAAAAGTTAGTGCCGGGCTGGAGGAAGCAGTAAATTTTTCTCAAGTATAAGCCGCACTCCCCATTTTCAATAAAATTTTTAAAAATAAAATGTGCGACTTATATGCGATAAAATACTTTTTAAGTATAAGCAGAAAATAATTTTGTAAAAATATACTGCACTTGAGGATGTAAGTATTTTATTTGTGTGGGAATAGTTTGTTGTGTGGTTAATGAAATTATATTTATTTCTGTTTACTGGTAGCTATTCAACTTCAAAACTCCAGTATTCGCATGTTATTCAAAAATTTTACTATTTTATTCGAAAAATTTGTGAAGGTTAAAATCCACTATGCGCACACCCCTACCAAACCTGTAACGATAGTTACCGATAATAATTACGCACGTCAAAATACCACCATGTTTATAACCTTATCCGAAATTCTGTTTACATTAACAAGATCTTAGATTGTTGGATACAATATACAGTGTCAAGAGATTGTGTTATTCATTCTCATTGTCACCAACGTATGAGTGCAGTAAATGTGTAAGAAGAACAAATGTAGTCATGAGAACACGAAAAACTGCTGTGAGATGTAAACAATGCTATAGGTAGCACTAGTAGTATATAATCTGAGTCGTTTTGCTTTTTCATAGTGTTCAAAAACTAATGATGCACACAATCTTTTGAAAATGATNTAGTATATAATCTGAGTCGTTTTGCTTTTTCATAGTGTTCAAAAACTAATGATGCACACAATCTTTTGAAAATGATCCATCGGTTTTGAAACTACAATGTAGGAAATCAAACAATCAGTGATTAGAATGGTTAATACCTATAAGAATTTCAACAAGACCAAAATAAATAAAGGGGGAAATATGGGAAAATGTAGATAAATAAAACAAATAATCATTCATCCACTGCAATTAATTATATTTGTTATGGCCATGCCATTCATAGTATATATCTTAATAAATTAAAATATTCATTTTACAATTTTTAAATATGGTGGNTTGTTATGGCCATGCCATTCATAGTATATATCTTAATAAATTAAAATATTCATTTTACAATTTTTAAATATGGTGGAAAAATTTTTAAAAAAATTCCACGGTCTGCAGTAAAAGGATTTAAAGTGTACGTACTATGTGAAATTGGTCATAGAGGTTACTTGTTCTACAGATGGAATCGTATGCCGGACGTAAAATAAAGTTTTTTGAAGTTGATGCATGATGTCGGTTGCACTGACGACGAAGTCAATGTCGGGCAAGGTTCTATTGTGCCAGTCAGAGACATGCTAACTATCTGTGTTGAGGGTTTTACCTATTGGCTGCTGTGTAGGCTGGGGCGCGTCTCATGGCCGCACGATACAGAGTCTAGTGTGGGTTTAGCGGTTCTCCACACTACTGGGGTAGGCACAGACTCTTGTTTACCTGCAGGGGCGTGGACCGGGATAGCTCCTGGCTCAGCTGTGGCTGCTGCTGGCTGGAACTAAGGCCTGGTTCTTGGGCGTTGGTGGTACTGTGGCTGGTGAAGCTGGTTGGTGCCTACGGTGGGTTGCTGGTCCTTGTGGTTCTGAAGCACAGGTTGGCAATGCCCAGAGGCACTGGAAGTCCCTGGCGAATGTTCACGATGATCGGGTGTGGTTCGCCGGCTGTCTTTTGTGGGGAGGCAGAAAGAGGGAGCGTGGGGGGACTGGGAGGTGAGGCCTCTCCAGTTGTCGGGCTGCTTGAGCTCGTTTCTGGGGGCTAGATTGCAGAGGGAAGTTGGCACTGGGTTGCAGTTCAATTGGCTAAGTTCAGAGGCAGTAGCTGCTCTCTTAACTCTTCACTTTGCACCACTCCTATGGGTGAAGGGTACATGGGTAGGTACAACGATCTACCACTTAAGGAAGAGCAGGCGACGAATTCCCTAGCTATGTGTGTACTCACTCGGGGCTAGTCCACCCAGACTCAGTCCANCTTAAGGAAGAGCAGGCGACGAATTCCCTAGCTATGTGTGTACTCACTCGGGGCTAGTCCACCCAGACTCAGTCCAATAGCTCCAACCAGCGAAAATAGCACAGTGAATGGAGCGGTGGACTGATAGGGATGTCTAGCTTTGTCGTGGTGTGGTCCAGGAGTCAAACCACCAGTATCAGTCCTNATGGAGCGGTGGACTGATAGGGATGTCTAGCTTTGTCGTGGTGTGGTCCAGGAGTCAAACCACCAGTATCAGTCCTATCACTCCAACCGGCGAAAATAACGCAGTGGATGGAGTGAGTTGACTGATCTGGGTGTCTAGCCACTTCGTGGATTAAGTTACTAGTGGTTGGGACTCTGCTGTACGTGCGCACCAGGTACCTTTACATGCCTGGTCCACAATGTGGGTGGCCGTCTAATGGGTATGTTTTGCAACGTACATGCACCCAGTTAAGGGAGCCCGCAGCCCTACTCTCATGTTAGCAAAGATGTTTCCAAGATTCTGTCTCCTACTTTTCTCTTGTAGGTTGACGTCTACTGGGATGCAAGTCAGTCACCCTAGAAATAAGTACTCTTAGGTTAGGTAAGATCCTGTGTTTATTCCTCAGAGAAATAGACATGGTGGCCCGTAACTCCTAACTATCATGAACTGTAACGGAAGTAGACTACTGTTATCCACGTGAAGGGGATCCGGGTCTGAACTAGACAAGAGCAGGTGTGGCTAGGTAGCTATAATAACAACTGATCCTTACTAACTCTGTGCTGTTGTCCATAAGGGACTTGGGTGTCACTACCAAAGTGATAGTGAATGTAAAAGGGGGACTGAAGACTTCTTCGGGGTTGCTAGGCGAAGATCTGGAAGATGTCTTGATGGTAGTGGTGGTCCTTTGTGAGGAAGGCGGTATAAGCAGAGAGCTCCAGCACACAAGGTGGTGGATCGAGCTGCTGAATATCAACTGTTGTTTTGGGAGGCTTTGCGCTTGCCTATATGGATGGCCGGCTGGGGTCCTTTGGCTCCCTTCGGCCGATCGGGTATTCTTCGGGCTGGAGCTATTCCCTTAGCAGTGAATGCCGCATCCTCTTGGGGAGACTGTAAATGCGGTTTTCCTCGTATTTGGGTTGCATTGCTCCTGTGAGTGTAGGGGCAGTGCTGGTCTGCTTGGCTGGTTTCTATTGCACGCGGGAGTGATTAACTGACATGTGACATCTGACAGACTGGTGTAGATGACCTTGACTGCTTTGTCCTCGGGTACCCCTTGCCTAGGGGCGTGCAGGTAGACTCTGGAAGCAAGTAGTCCTGAGTTAAAACCCCGCTCAAGGTGGTAGGATGTCACGTGAAAATGAGGTGAAGTTGTATATAGTAAATATATCAGCATGCATCACGTGTTAAAGTAAAAGGCATCTTTCTGGAAACAACAAAAATTTCCATGGTAACCGATCAGCGAATGTGTTTTTTGTGGAAACTGGATCTAGGGTAACGCACTACCTTTACCTGTAATGAACAGTGCAGCTATCTGGCAGGAAACCTAGCAACTGCATGTGAATATGACGTGCATGGGTGATGTTGACCCGATATAGACTCGCCACAGCCGAGGCGAACGTTACTCAGCATACACCACAGCGGGGGCACTGTGAAGCCTAGGGTTAGCTCGTGGGCCATCTGCTGCCACCGGCTGGAAGGCAAACTGCTTCACGTGTCTGTGCATGCTCACCCCTTCGGCTGTTGGCCACGAAGGGGAAACGCAGCCCAGGTTCGCTGGCCTACGGACATCTCTGCCACTTCTTTCATCACGTCTCTTTCCACTACCTCTCTGGTACCTCGCGCCCCCTGCATTGGCCCTGTGTTTCGGGTATAAACAGGACCCGCTGTCCGTAGTGAGGCTGACTCGTGCAGCTCTGTTGTAGTATGTCATACTGCCTGGATACGAACTGACGCCAACTATCGAAGCCTTACAACTTCATTTGCCCAGCAGCTCACAGAAGCCTCCTACGCTTCGTGGCTGCCAGCCACGCTATCACAGCTTACTAGTCCAAATACCAACCACTGGTGTTATCCTCGCCCCCGCATCACTGTCTCTCCCGAGATTAGGCATAATTTCTGTTGGCAGCCAAGGTTCTGCACTTCAGGCCTTAATCAGTGTATGTACAGGCATATGTGTGTTTGTTACTGCAATAAACAGACATAATCTAATTTGGCTGCTTCATCTCTAACAGCTACTATTCTTCTCAGCATGCTTCCTTCTATCTCCTACTTTGCCCCAGTGATCCGCAAACACTTGCGGGCAAGTGCCGCTACCTCCTGTTCCTTACCTGCAGGGAGATCCATCTCTACGTGATACTAGGATCTATGGCGACGCGCCGCCTTCCTGAGTAACACAAGAGTGGTCACCCTTGTCCTGCTGTTGTCATATTCTGTTAAGTACTTGGGTCTGCTGATGACGTCCTGCCCGCCAATGTACTTGTGGTAGGCCATTAGTAAGGCTTACTTATCACACCCACCTACTTGTTCCTTCTTCCTCTCAGGCCGTGCCCACCCCTACGGAACACCCACTGCCATCCTCTCTACGCTGTCTTCCCCCTTATACCTCGCTACAGAATTGGGTGGGATAAAGCTGCCAAACAGGGCTTAACCCTGGTTGGAGGCCTAGTAGGGGATGGACAGCGTTCTAACCGGGTGTATTCCAGAAAGAGAGAGAGAGGAAGCAGCATGCCAGAGGCATACCACAGCCTGCACAACCAGCAGAAACCGAGATGCATCCTTCAAGCTGCTGTGGCACATTCCATGTGCCATCTCCCCATCACCTAAGAAGCCGGCGGCTTACAAACGGCTTGTAGAGTAGAAAAGGTGGTATGACTCCTGGAGCCCCATACCAGCTACACACCCACCAAAGTATAAACCTGGCCAACTCTGACCAGCACTCCTCCCTGAGTCCAGTAGGCCATTATAGAACTATCAAATGTAACCAACCCTGCACTCTCTGAAACAACCCCGTCAAGTTGACATTACCTGCTTCCCATCCATTAGGTTGGAGGGGGGGGGGGGTGGAAGGCTCCAACGCCATTGATCTCCAGAAACACCCGTTAGGTAGGGCGTCAAGTTTCTGCCATGGCACAGGTTTGCCCCCTTCACTCTCCCCAGTATTTTCAGTTGAGGCCATGTTAATTGTGGGCGCTACGGGGTTCAACAGTGGTGGTCCAAGGGACGTTTCTCAGGGGCTTCCCGGTCTTGAGTAACGTTAACACATAGCATCAAATGGCCCCAGGTAAATTATACTGTAAAATAAATAGTAGTCGTTTACATTGCGATTCAGTTATCAATTCAAAAACTATGGCTGTGGTTAACATTTCAAACAGACGTACATGCATTTGTTGAACAATGGGATTAAAACACAATACTTAGTTTATAGTGACAGAAAAACATGGATTATTTTGTTTCTTTGAAACAAATGTGATTATTTTTGCAGAATATAATAAGAAATACATTGGCTAAGTGAACNCTTAGTTTATAGTGACAGAAAAACATGGATTATTTTGTTTCTTTGAAACAAATGTGATTATTTTTGCAGAATATAAGAAATACATTGGCTAAGTGAGCNGGCTAAGTGAACTATTTGAAATTGATGAATTGAACTTGGGCCGTTGGAGAGAAGCAGGCAATGCTATTTTGCTTCCAAAAGCACAGTATTATCATTTTATAGAGTGAAATATATTTGGTTTGGTGGAAAACCATTTCTATCAAAGACAAAATTAAACTTCAAACTTCCTTTAGAAATTAAATTTCCTACTGTTTGGTGGGGTAACCTGTGGCCGCATATGTATACCAATAAGTTTTTCCACAAGAAACTAGGTGTGCCTTAGTATTGATGGTGTCTTACATTGGAGTAAATACAGTATCTGTAATGCTTCTTGAATTTTGTTGCCCTTGCAGTTTAGTCCACTTTCAATTTCTAGATACATTGAAACTTTAAATTTACGAGTCCTAAGGGTTCCTGGGAATGGACTCGTAAATTTACTGTGCTTAAAAAATAGATTTTTACACAGTTTAGCCAATTTTAACCCTTCTGTCTGCAAAATTAAAAAAAGTAAATCATTACATTTTTTATGCCTGAAGTCTGTGTTTCATTATCTCCTGCACAACAAGTATGAGTTTTGTAAATAAAATATTTTTTATTTCAATAGATAAATGCCCATGTAATTAAAGGTTACCCTGAAAGAGCATATATACAACTTTTCTGAGTGAAGTAAATGAGTACTGAATGCCATGTAACTTTTCACAAATCCAAAGTCCTTTTTCAGTGGCCTCTTTCTTGAAAAGCACAGGGTGTATTATCAAAATATTAATTAATTTCAATAACAGATGTCTTCTAGATGGAATAGTTCTGTAATGGGAAATACATATGACCTCCCTTTGTTACTACACAAAGAGTAAACAGTGTGTCACATTACTATGAGAATAAAGTACATTTCAAAGGCTACTGCTGGAAAATAAGAGATTCATTATTGAAAAAATTCATTAGAGGACCATTACAGCTGTGCAAGCAGGATGTGCGTTTGGTACCCTGGACTGGAAGGCCACTCCAAGGGGCATAATTCAACCACGTTACTCTCTGTCTCATTCATGTCACTTGGCAAGATTTTGACAGTTCGACANACTCCAAGGGGCATAATTCAACCACGTTACTCTCTGTCTCATTCATGTCACTTGGCAAGATTTTGACAGTTCGACAAAAGTAGCGCCAAATGTTTACTTTTAGTTTATGTATCCTTTCGCCATCAGCTGGTGCGTCAAGTAGAAGCTGTATATTTTATCAACACGCTGTCGGCTAATCCACTTGCCATTGCACTGTAATGCTAAACAAATTTTAAGGTATTTATTGACTGACAACTGTTAAAAAAATTGCTATGTTATAAAAGTAAAAATATAAAACCATGCAAAAAATAAAATATTTGTTAACTATTTTTTAATTTGTCTGAGACAACGAATTTGGGATAACATTTGCGAGACGGTAGTTGTAGCTATTATCACACTTTGGACGTCATAACTAATATAATTGGAACTAAAAGTAATTCGGGAAACTTAATTGACAACACACTTTTATTCGCCAACAACTCACTGACGACTAGTGATTGCAAAGCAGTAATTTTGCTATTACTGATACTAAACAGTTAAAGTTGGAAATATGTGACTTGGAATAACGTAAGAATTGCTTAAAAACTATTCAGGCACGTCCCACTTTCTTAGTTTTATTAATACACTATAGTAACAACACGGAAACAAGGAAATGGGTTTTTGGGAAAACAACATAGCGTATAATTTATGTAGACGAACGATTACCGGCCGAATAGAAATTACTGGTACTCAAAATCGCTGTACACAAAATATTTGTTACTTTAAAAATTATGCAGAGCTCGTGGAAAAATAAAACTATTGGTATCTGTTCGTAAATTTGTTATATATTATTACACACAAAAGCTATTGTTTTTTGGCTGGTAATGCTTCGGGAAAGAGCGGACAGATGGCGCACATGGCATGACAGGGCGAGGTGTGAGCTGTTTGCATTGCTCAACAGGTAGCAGCATGTGGGCCTGCCTCTAGATCCCATCATTTTAAAAGTTAACTTTTCTTCTGTTACTGGCTCGGAACGACACGAATTTGAAATATATTTCGTCAAATTATTAGAAAAAATAATTCAACAATATTATGCAATATTTCTGTATGCTTTTGGAATGCATGTATGGAAAACATAGATGGAGAGTGGGGATATGTGAAAAAAGGTTTTGGAGTTGCGTTTCATTTGGATACGGATCGTTTTATNGAAAAAGGTTTTGGAGTTGCGTTTCATTTGGATACGGATCGTTTTATTGTGCATTTCATTTTGAACACCTATACATTTCTTCCTTATCACGAAGTTTAGTTTGTAACACTAACAACCACTGTTTTGTGACCACGTAAAATAAAATGTATTAATTAAAGTAGGAACTCTTTCTTATCACGTATTTTCTGCTTATCTGATGTGCCTCGGCAGTGCACTCAGAATAGCCATTGGTAATATTAACTTTTGTTCGTTCGTGCATCACCTGATACAGGATTTGTAAATGGCACTATGTTTGTTTCTTATATGNGTAATATTAACTTTTGTTCGTTCGTGCATCACCTGATACAGGATTTGTAAATGGCACTATGTTTGTTTCTTATATGTCATGTTGCCACTCACTGACTGTCAAAATCTCGCCAACTTATATGAGACAGACAATACCAAGGTTGGTGTGCATGCAGCACGGGTTTGCCCATTGTGCATCAAATGTACAAAAAGTTAAATTCCACTGAGTACTGTGTGACAAACATCAAGTCCATTTCTTTTAATAGCTCTACTTTGAAGACTGCGTGCATATATATGAAAGTTAGGGGAGAGAAAAGGGGTGGCATTGCACCAATGTAGACAGTTGGTTGCCCCGTACATCTTTTTTTAAACTCACAGTAGTGGATTTATAAATGCTTTACTTGTCACTTTTGAAACACAATACAGTTCAACAGCNTCTTTTTTTAAACTCACAGTAGTGGATTTATAAATGCTTTACTTGTCACTTTTGAAACACAATACAGTTCAACAGCCATCACATGTGATGTACTGCATGGACTGAAAATAATTTTTGTAACTTATGTAAACACATAACAGTGAAATTATACAAATATTTGATCATCNACTCCAAGGGGCATAATTCAACCACGTTACTCTCTGTCTCATTCATGTCACTTGGCAAGATTTTGACAGTTCGACGAAAGTAGCGCCAAATGTTTACTTTTAGTTTATGTAGCCTTTCGCCATCAGCTGGTGCGTCAAGTAGAAGCTGTATATTTTATCAACACGCTGTCGGTTAATCCACTTGCCATTGCACTGTAATGCTAAACAAATTTTAAGGTATTTATTGACTGACAACTGTTTAAAAAAATTGCTATGTTATAAAAGTAAAAATATAAAACCATGCAAAAAATTAAATATTTGTTAACTATTTTTTAATTTGTCTGAGACAACGAATTTGGGATAACATTTGCGAGACGGTAGTTGTAGCTATTATCACACTTTGGACGTCATAACTAATATAATTGGAACTAAAAGTAATTCGGGAAACTTAATTGACAACACACTTTTATTCGCCAACAACTCACTGACGACTAGTGATTGCAAAGCAGTAATTTTGCTATTACTGATACTAAACAGTTAAAGTTGGAAATATGTGACTTGGAATAACGTAAGAATTGCTTAAAAACTATTCAGGCACGTCCCACTTTCTTAGTTTTATTAATACACTATAGTAACAACACGGAAACAAGGAAATGGGTTTTTGGGAAAACAACATAGCGTATAATTTATGTAGACGAACGATTACCGGCCGAATAGAAATTACTGGTACTCAAAATCGCTGTACACAAAATATATGTTACTTTAAAAATTATGCAGAGCTCGTGGAAAAATAAAACTATTGGTATCTGTTCGTAAATTTGTTATATATTATTACACACGAAAGCTATTGTTTTTTGGCTGGTAATGCTTCGGGAAAGAGCGGACAGATGGCGCACATGGCATGACAGGGCGAGGTGTGAGCTGTTTGCATTGCTCAACAGGTAGCAGCATGTGGGCCTGCCTCTAGATCCCATCATTTTAAAAGTTGACTTTTCTTCTGTTACTGGCTCGGAACGACACGAATTTGAAATATATTTCGTCAAATTATTAGAAAAAATAATTCAACAATATTATGCAATATTTCTGTATGCTTTTGGAATGCATGTATGGAAAACATAGATGGAGAGTGGGGATATGTGAAAAAAGGTTTTGGAGTTGCGTTTCATTTGGATACGGATCGTTTTATTGTGCATTTCATTTTGAACACCTATACATTTCTTCCTTATCACGAAGTTTAGTTTGTAACACTAACAACCACTGTTTTGTGACCACGTAAAATAAAATTTATTAATTAATCTAGGAACTCTTTCTTATCACATATTTTCTGCTTATCTGATGTGCCTCGGCAGTGCACTCAGAATAGCCATTGGTAATATTAACTTTTGTTCGTTCGTGCATCACCTGATACAGGATTTGTAAATGGCACTATGTTTGTTTCTTATATGTCATGTTGCCACTCACTGACTGTCAAAATCTCGCCAACTTATATGAGACAGACAATACCAAGGTTGGTGTGCATGCAGCACGGGTTTGCCCATTGTGCATCAAATGTACAAAAAGTTAAATTCCACTGAGTACTGTGTGACAAACATCAAGTCCATTTCTTTTAATAGCTCTACTTTGAAGACTGCGTGCATATATATGAAAGTTAGGGGAGAGAAAAGGGGTGGCATTGCACCAATGTAGACAGTTGGTTGCCCCGTACATCTTTTTTTAAACTCACAGTAGTGGATTTATAAATGCTTTACTTGTCACTTTTGAAACACAATACAGTTCAACAGCAAACACATGTGATTTACTGCATGGACTGAAAATAATTTTTGTAACTTATGTAAACACATAACAGTGAAATTATACAAATATTTGATCATCNTACTGCATGGACTGAAAATAATTTTTGTAACTTATGTAAACACATAACAGTGAAATTATACAAATATTTGATCATCTTGAACTTGTGCAGAAGTGTGTTATGCATAACTAAGCATGTGGCCTATGTTGCAGGCATAACTTGTGCTCTGTTTAAAACATTAAACATTTATCGAAAATCGTAGGGTATAGCATAAGAAGCACAAGGCAATTATTTTTTGCTAAATTACTTATACTGCTTATATGTCAGGATAAATCTTCACATATTCTGGAGGGTCACATTTTTTCATGCAGAAAGGGGTGTCAACCCCTATTTTTAAATGGACATGATTAATATCGGCAAACCAATTTATCATGGATTGCACATCTTTGTTTGATACACATTATACGATGACTTAGTATTCTGCTCAGATAATGCATATTTTATTTGCAATAAACATGGGTTTTACCTCCACTTTTAAGGGAAAGGCATTAGGTCATAGGGTCATATGTGCACACACATATTCCTCGTAATTTCTTGTGAGGTCTCACCTACCGGGGTTTTGTTGGTGTTTAGTAACACGTTGTATAAACACCAGGAACACCAATTAGTTGAAACATCAAAGGCATGGTCTTCATCTCTCATATCCATTTCCCCAGTTACTCCCCCCCCCCTTCTCCTTCCTCAAATGAAGTNAGTGCACCTGTGTCTGGTTAGTGGCTATTACCACACCTTTGGCCACCCTGTGCCCTTATATGCATTCTGGCTGCAAAGGAGGGATGGTCTGCTGTCTCCCAGTGGTGCAACCCCCTCTACTCTCACCATCTTGTACGTAGGAAGGTAGGAAAACAGCAATTCTTCAGTGCATCAACTCTGTCGTCTTCAGGCGCTCTCTTCCAGACTTGCCAGATGTGCCCATCAGCCACTTGCAGCTTTGCAAATTCCACATCAGACTTGTCCCACCAGTTTTGAAAGAGGTTTCTTTTGCCCCTTGTGTGCTGCCAGTCGGTTACCATTTAGTAACTGAGAGAATCTGCCCTTCAGGTACAGTCTAGGGTACATACTGTGTTTTGTTACAAATTAATTTTGCAAATAAATATCTACACTCAATCTGCTGTGTTTTTGCTTTTCATCTTGCTTCACTTCAGTTCAACCATTCTTCCACCTTCCTTGGTCACCACAGGGACAGAGCATAGGGGCATTCCACTGTTAGTGTTCCTGTTGGTTGAGTACATGGGAGTTGGTGATGGTGCCACCCTCCTGGATCCTCCTCAGTGGGAATGTTTGCAGCTTGCCTCGTAGTAGGTGGAATGCTCTGACAAACCTTCCAACAGGAATTTTGGGTGTTGGCATTACTGCTGCTGTCATTAACTACCTTGAAAGGAGACAGGTGGATTCTGAGGCTGTGCTTGTGCCACAACCTATCAGAACATCCACTAGACACCAACTGTCCTATGATCTACCTAAATGCCACATCATTGTCCTGGATGGCGGAAGGTGGCAGCAGCGATTGCATTGGCTCAGGCTAAGCAAACTGCGGAGCAGAGTCCTAAATGCAGCCTGGGTATACACTGCATTAAGGGAAGAGACAGAGAGATGCAGCTACCTCACATGCAATCACTTGGGCTTAAAGTTACATCTCCTGGGCCATGGAAGCTTATCTTCCAGAGTACTTCAACGTACCCCAAGCCATCTCCCCTCTCCTGCTTATCCTGCCTAAACCTCATCCCATCACCTAGCCAGCTGTTCTTCATATCTCTGGTTCCATTTTCAGCCAGCTATTCTCTCATGAGAACATAGACTCGATCCATGCTAAAACCAGTTCCACCGAAGACCATCCAGACAGTGGTTGAAATACCTGCCACACCATACCTCCCAGTCTCATAAGCCACTCCATCAAAGGTGCACCAGCTTCCCAGCTCCTAGAGGGAGGGGAGAAGGCAGATACCTGCCTCCAATACTTTACTCTACCAGGTCAGGCATCATAGTAGGGGAAAACAAGCATGTGGAGATTAGGAACAAATTGTCTTCTTGCACTACAAAGCTCTAATGCGCTTAACTCTCCTCCAGTTTGTTTACATCCTTTTTTACTATCCAATTCACACATACATAATTCCTACTACATGATCCTTATACCACCATTCTCTATAACTCTCTCTTTGTCCCCCTGTTACCAAACTTATGCACCCATATTCCCTACGTGCAACACATCTTCCCCTCTTTGACATTTTCTGTTCTTTCTGAATCAGTTACATGATTGTATTATAACAATACCCTGAGATACATTTATGACTAACTTTCCTATGTGCAACACAGTAACCAATCTACTCCACCCAAAAGTTGTGAAGATGACATGCTGGTACTAGTTACCCTACCGCAGAGGTTATTGTTGCTCATGGCCAGAATCCCATAGACATACTCTCCTTCACCCTAGACCTAGTCCACATTGTACACAATTATCTGTATAATTCCACAATTAAACTTGAAAGTCGTACTAAGTCCATGTAAATGTAAAATACTGGAGTAGCAACAATAACTGCATGCTTAATTTAACAAACAGAAATCTCACTATTTTCCATCACAGCTTCTGCACAAGCATCTACCATAGTATACTGAGTGAGAACTCTGCCATAAATGCCTCAAAAATAAAGAAAATTCTCATCACTTTGTCTTGATAAACAACACACTTGGGTTGATGGCTGCAGTATACAGAACTGCAATAATATGGAGAAATGCAATTTTATTTTTATAATCTGGTGATTTACAACTTTGAAGAGGTCTGGGCATTTGTCATATGAACCGTAATGCAAGCTTTTACATATTTGAATCTGTACACTTCCGACCAAATTTATAAAAATGGGCATTATATATTTACCAGTGCCATTACAGGCCTAATACTAAAATTATTATGTGGTCCCAGTTCCTAACGAGACAGTTATCCTGTCAAATACACTGCACCACAGATAGACTGATGCCCCGCCGATTTTTACCTCTAACAAGGTATTGACAGTCACAGTAGACTATGTGACTAATCCGCTACCCTTCTTACACATTTCTATGTATCTAAGATCACAGAACGTTTATCAAGAATATCAGTTGCTCAAAATAGTTGCACCTCTCACTACTGTAGTATTTCAAAGCAAATGGTTACACCAGAAAATGTTATGCAATAAATTTCAACCAGTAATTATCTTTTACAAAGATGTTTTCTTTTGCATTTAAAGGTAGTTTTTCTCCATAAAGTATGTTTAATCGTATCTGGCATAAAGTAAACATTATTTTTAAATAAAATATCAATTTAACTTGATAGGCAGCATCTTCAGAATAAAACGATACCTATAGAAGCGTATAATTGGCCTCCCCTTGAAGTTCAGTTTCAGTATCTTCTTGTAGGTAGATGGGGGGGATTTATATTAATTTATTTGAACAGACAAATGTCTTCTGAATAAACTGATATCCTGGAAGAGCCTATTCAACACCTTTTTTTGCCAAATAATGTGTCAAGCACCAAGCCCAAGCACAGCATAATTCATGACAGGCATCAAGTGTATGAAAAAATTAGAGACAGCTTTTAAACAATTAATTATTAAAGACTGTAAAAAAATTAATTTTAATCACCTTATTTGTTTATCTCTGTTTCAAAAGCACACATTTTTTAAAGTAAAATATTAATTACTTTAAAAAGATAGACATTCGGCATGTGCGCATGGCATCGCCAACATAAGTGTAAATATGTGGCCTGTAGTGAGTAAGCTCTGGCTGTCCTCGTTGATACTCGGCAGAGCTCATTTCCTCACTTTACACGGCTGGCAGGGTGGGAGACTTGCTCTTTAGCAACAAGCGTGGCATCCTTGCACCCGCCCTCTGTGTGCCAACTGGTTTAGAAGGGGAGGGGTAGATTGTTTGACTCCTCATGTCACTGAATCTTCCCCTTCTCTGTCTCGCCCACCGTGAACACATTGCCCAATTGATAACCTCTCCATGCACCTTCAGCTGATTGAGTACGCACAAGACGTTCAAAATTTGGCGTGCATTCAGTCTCATATAATTTTATTTTTCAGGGGGTTTAAAAATTTGGGGTTGGCTTGCATTCATTGTCAGCTTAAAGTCAGTCAATTGTATATGATATTACCATATTTATCTGCATATCTTGCCCGCCTTTTACTACCAATTTTTTTGGTTAAAAAAATGGGGTGCATAAAATATGCGTGGTAACTTTTTTAATGTCAGAAATGAGGGTAGTCTGTAGCAAGCAACAGTTGTGTCACCCTAATGGCCATTCTTTCTTATCCCCCACAAACGATCTCCTAATGATCTGTCATTTACTTACTTCCCTCCACCATTCATTACAAAGCTTGAAAGCGAAGCTTCCCCTCCCCTCTTTTAGACACACACACTCCCTCACTCCCCTTCCTCTCCCCTCCTCATCATCACTCCCCTTCCTCTCCCCTCCTCATCATCACTCCCCCCTCTCTCTCTGGGTGCACATGTGTATGGAAGCCATGGAGAGGGAGGAATGTTGCCATGTCTATGGAATATAGCAGTAGCTTGAGGATGGCAAGAAAATTATTCTAGGAAAGACGGATGCAACAAATAGGGTTGATATAGAGAGGTTCTTATGTAACTAGTGATTGTGCGTACACATGATTACAGTTTCACCAAAGAGTTCCATAATAAAAATGCCGTCATTGCTGAACTACTTAAAAGCCGCCGCCTACCTGATGCTTGAATTGCATTGCAGTGTGTTTGAAATCCACATTTTTTTTATGAAACCACTTTACGAGTCCCTATTATACTGCTCTACGAAAAGAACACACACTACATACGAGGTACGAATAACTCTGTCAATGCATCATTCACATTATAAGTGCTATTTCAGAGCCCTCCAACATAGCTAAAAACTGCTTTTCCACACTGCTGTATCCCATAATAGACTGGTCGGAAACATGCAAAACTATTATTGAGACCTGCATTGAACCTTCCTACAGACTTTCCATCAATNCCACTTTACGAGTCCCTATTATACTGCTCTACGAAAAGAACACACACTACATACGAGGTACGAATAACTCTGTCACTGCATCATTCACATTATAAGTGCTATTTCAGAGCCCTCCAACATAGCTAAAAACTGCTTTTCCACACTGCTGTATCTCATAATAGACTGGTCGGAAACATGCAAAACTATTATTGAGACCTGCATTGAACCTTCCTACAGACTTTCCATCAATAAAATAATAGGGTTACCGCTGAAAGTCCCATAGGTACACGCAACATAACGGAGACTTTGCGCCTTGCACGTAGGAGTGATGGGGCACTATAGGTACGCGTGTCAGTGTCACCCATATTGCTTGCTTGCTTCTGAGTCTCAAACACACTAAAAAGCTCCAAGTAGGCGGCACCCTTAATCAAGTATGTAATTACGGAGAGAATTAGAAAAAGCTAAAAGCCTGTTTCCAGCATATGTCTTCAAGTTGACCCTTGGATAGGAGAAGAAAGATGTGCATCTTACTGAACTTACATCTGGTCTCTTAGATCATGAAGGAGGGTTGTGCAAATATTCGATATACCAAAACGAAAACGAAAATTCTAGATTTCGATGAATTTTCAGGTGTTTAATGAATGTCCATTCCATTTAGTGCACCGGCAAAGAAAATTTTTTGTCTGTAAATCATTTTGTTTGTTTTCATTATTTTATGACTCGAATAACTACATAAAATGAAAATTTAAATGTAGGCAAGATCCCCTGTGGTAAATACTCCATATCCTACATTTTTTTGGTTTGATTTTGCAATGAATTTGTTATAGTGAGTAATTTGTTAATCTTTTGTTAAGGCTGAACTCTAAAGACATTATTGTTCATTTTCACTCAATTTCATAACATATCTTTCATTTTCGTTTATTGAGAGAAAAAGTCACATTCACACAACCCTATCATGAAGCTTTGCATGTACTTACCTCACAGTCACTGCTGGTGACAGTATGTTTCAGAATTTACTGATAAATAACATATACACTAATCACATCAACATGTTTAATTCAATTTACAGAAAGACTCACAATTAAAAACTACTAAGTTTGCTTATTGTTTCAAAATCTTTGCGAAAGTAAAACTCCACAAAAAATAATTCAATTATATAATGAGTTTTTCTCAGGTAACAATAGTAGCCACATAAATATTGTGCAACCTACTTTTCCACTATACGAAAGTAAGCACAAAAAACTTGCACAAGATTCTTAACAAAAAATACTTCTTTAGCAGGATTAAATTAATGCCCACTTTTGGAGGCGAAGTCTAGTCAACAGTAGCATGGCATGAGAACAACACAGAAATTCAGGTAAGGATTTGACTTCTGAATCTAATAGTGTTCTATTCAAATGATATGACTGCTCCAAATTTGACAGAATTTGATAGTAAAGGAATCAATATGCTGTTTGATGCATTTTTACAAAAAATAATCCACAATGCAATGCTGAACATACATTAGAGGAGTCACGACAGAAAGTCAAGTTGTCCCCAAGTGAAATGAAAGGGCAAAAATAGCCACACGCACATCTAAAGGATGTCATACGGCACGACTGCTCTCAGTTTCTTGCTCCTGATTGCTACACTTAACAATATTTTTTTTTTAATTATTGAATAGTGACTACGGATTTTCCTTAACATGAAAAAAATTAGTGCAATTTTTCTTAACATGGAACCAAGCANTGGCAAAAATAGCCACACGCACATCTAAAGGATGTCATACGGCACGACTGCTCTCAGTTTCTTGCTCCTGATTGCTACACTTAACAATATTTTTTTTTAAATTATTGAATAGTGACTACGGATTTTCCTTAACATGAAAAAAATTAGTGCAATTTTTCTTAACATGGAATCAAGCAAACCAGTTGTATATCAGCATCTCAGAAAATTTCCCATTTAATACCAAATTTGGACCCACATCTGTGTTGTTATGATTATATATACGATGTATTCATTTCTTACATGCCTAAACTTTGCCAGTGTTTTGAGAAAATAGGAAAATACACTTTATCCATGCTCCACTCATGACAATTCAAGTGCAACTCACTGTATTCTGAAATAGGCTTCCATGTCATGATTCGTGGGAGATAGTACTGCATTGTAAAATTATTAACACTGGAAAGTCACTACCTCAATAAAATTATAAAGGTATCAAAAAAAAGTCCTCAGATTTTTGTCTACATCACATTACATTAAATTGGCCCTGGAAGTAGCATACTGTACATGCACAAGTGTCTAAAGCATAGGCTGTTACCAAATTAAAATGCAAATTTAAAAGAGCATTAAAATGCAAAACAGCAATTATTATTTCCAGACCTGTTCATACTGTAAACATTAAATGTGATGCAACTTCTTTTATTTAAAAAAAAAAAATTACATGTTATAATCACACTTTTACTGTTTTGGAACACACGCAGAATGGAAATTAAACCACTTTTAGAAACAAAGTAATTTAAATAAAAAAATTTTATAAGCTACCTTAAGATACCTGTGTGAAAAAACAGGAAAAAAAGTATTTTCCTTTTTTTTTCCTTCTAAGGAAATATAATAGCATTTTTTTGGTCTGATTTTTCCTAAAGTTTTGTAAAAATTTTATTAAAATTAAAAAAAACTTTAAATATTTCTTTTGTTTTTTTCTAAAGACCGTTTATTTTGTATATTCCAAATAAAAAAGCAAATAAACGTAAAACTGTGATTTAACTGTAATTATAACATATGAAGGAACTGCTACAATTATAATTTCCATTTTGTTTCCTAAAAATGACAGTGCATGTAATGTAAATAAGTTGAACACTGTAAGGTAAGGCTATTCAATTAGCAGCCTGCAGGCCACATGTGGCCCACCAAACTCGTCAAACTGGCCCATGGGCAAAATATTTTTTATCAGAAATTATTTTTTCTAAGTTTGTATTTCTGAATAAAATTACCTAATTTAAATTCAACTGTAACTATCACTAGCTTAAAAATTTTAATCAAATTATATAGTATCATTTTATTAACTTCATTTTCATGTAAATAAACCAATCATGTATAAATGAGCTACTACTACTACTTTGTAATAAGTGAGTGTGGCCTGTTGAACATTGCAATTATTTGTAAGAGGCTTGATGTGAAAAGTAATTGAATAACCCTGCTGTAAGGTAATGAATATTTGCCCTTGAAGTATCCTTGGTATTTTACTGGAATTATTTTACCAAGCTATGCATTAAATTCAGCTTAGAACCAGTACGTCATCTGCATGGCCCCAGAGGAGTCTTGAGGAGTCTCCATGATACTGGACTGACGAACCAACCGTGGAGCTCTGTTATGGGACCTCCGTGTCTGCAAGCTGGCATCTGCTTGTTCATGCATCTCAAACACTTCTCTCTCGCTGAGGTCCTCATAGGAGCCAGCAACTGATGATGGTCTGCATAAAACAAGTTTGCACAACACATTAAATCTTTTGTTTTAAGGCCGAAAGTGTCAAAACCTTGTTATTTTAGCTAGTTAAGAACAAAATGTGTTGCTCTCTAATCATAACAAATACAGTGGACACTCGATGTGCCGTATATGATATTCTCCAAAAATGTTGAGTAATCATGGCAAAATTCCTATGTAAATAATAACAAAATTTTCCGCTTTTATAATTGACTGAATATTGCATAAATCAAAAAATCTTCAGGACTCCGTCACTTAAGGTTTTATGCATTGATCTTTTTAAACTGGTTGTTGACGCAAATGTGTAATAAATGGGTATGAAATACGTTTAGAATGGTGTTCTCCTTTTCAACTGATGGAGGTAGCAAGTTGTGCAGTCGGGCGTGACCTTGTTCCTTCCACTTAATGTCTGACGAGAGGGAAAGCAGTCACCTAGCAACCAGTGTGGCATCTTTGCATCCTCTCTCTCTGTCTCTCTCCCCTTACGTGCTGGTGAGAGGGGAAGCTGTTATCTATTGTAACAAATAAAGCTGTGTCCTCTCTCTTGGCTTTGCATGCTTGCTTCCTCACCTTACACGTATAGCGAGAGGGGAATTGGTACAGTGCATGAGCATTAAATAAAACTAATAGTGTGAGCTCAGCTCTTACCGATGCACGGTTATCCTGTCGAACGCACAACACCACAGAGTGGTCAAGTGCTCCGCCAAGTCTGACCGCTAACAAGGTCGTGGCAGTCGCAGAGTATGCTATGGTAATTAGCTACATCACTGTGCCATTCTTACACATTTCCAACTCTAACTAAGATTGCAGAAATTTTATCACGATTATCCATTGCTCAGAATAGTTGCACCTGTCATCAATGTAGTATTTCAATGCAAATGGTTTCTCCTTGAAATATTATGCAATAAATTTTAATCAGTAATTATTTCTTGCAAAGATGTTTCCTTTTATGTTTAAAAGTTAGTGTTTAATCATATCTGGTGTAAAATCAACATGATTTCTAAACAAAACATTAATTTAAATCAATAGGCAGCATCTTCCGAATAAGAGGATAGCCCCAGACGTGTATACTTGACATCCCCTTGTTGACAAAAATTGTTTGGATATAGAGCAACTTTTATTACCAAGCATGAAGTTAATTTTCAGTGGTTTCTTGCAAGGAAATTGGAGAATTTATTTTAATTTATTTCAATACACACGTCTTCTGAATAAACTGTCGTCTTAGAAGGGCCTACTAGATATCTTATGTTGCTAAATAATGTGTACGCATCGAGCCAGAGCACAGTGTAACTCGCGACAGGCATGCGTAGGAAAATCGGAGGACGTGGTATTAAATAATTAATTATTGAAGACCGTAAAGAAATTAATTTTAATTACCTTATTTATTTATCTCTGTCTCAAAGTCATGTTTTTTAAAAATTAAATAATTTTAATTGCTTTAAAAGGCAGACATTGACATGTGTGCATGGCATCGCCAACGTAAGTGTAGACGTGCGTACTGGATTGAGCGAGCTTCGGCTGTCCTCTGATACTCAACAGAACTTGTTACCTCCCCTTACACAGCTGGGGTAGTGGTAGATTTTTTCACTCCTCCTGCCTGATGCTTCCTCTTCTCCGTCTCATCCGTCGTGAATGCACTGCTTAATCAATAACCACTCTACGTGCTCTCAGCTGATTGAGTGCACATGAGACGTTCAAAGTTTGGCTTACGTTCGTCATATTATTTCCTTTTTCAGAGGGTTTGGAAGTTTGGGGTCAGCTTCCATTTGAAGTCTGCTTACAATAAATTATATATGGTACTTTGTTGTAATGTTATATTTTTTATTTTGGCAAGTTGAGGTGAAATATTTTTTAATGCATTATATACAGTAATTATAATAGAGTAAAATTTTTTTTATAAATTCTGTTTTTTTATTGTGTTATTCAGTTTAACTTTATTCACAAATAATGTACAGCTCTCAGTATACTTAACATAAAGTTTAATAAAGTTAAAAGTTGTATTTTATTTATATACATGTCAGATCCTCATCTACTGGAATTCTGAATGTATGAAAATTTTTTGACAGACGCCTGAAAAATGGTTGATAGAGAATTCACTGTACCACTGGTGTCCGAGTGTAGCTGAAACAGAACTACTTCTGGAGAATATGTTATGTATGAATGTATGTAACTGATAGAAAAGCAGATGTTCTGGAAATTGTATGATACCTTGATGTAAGTGAAAAAGTACTTCTGAGGAATGTATGGTGTATTGAATGTAGATAACAAAGTACATCTGGAGAATAGAATGTGTGTGAATATAGGAAACAGGACAACAGGTCCTCTGGAGAATGTATGATGTCTTGAGTTTAGGTAACATAAGTTCTTCTGAAGAATATTTTGTGTGTGGATGCAGCTAAGACGGAAGCTCTTCCGTAGAATGTATGGTGTTTGGATGTATACGACACAATTACGGTACCTATGGAGAAAGTATGGTTGGTGTCATGTAGCTGGGTCACCTACCTCTGAGGAATGCACTGCATACATTGAGCACATGACCAGTCCTTGCCAAACTCCTCACCCTCCTCAACGGTCTGAGGCAGGCGGTGGTACAGTGTCTCAGGGAGACGCAGCCCAGACAGGCCCCCTACTACCGACACCACTCCCATTATCACCAGTGGCAGAACGAGCATCTCCGTGCCCTGCACAGTCAGTCAGTTCTTACATTTGTCGAACTTCAAGAACTGCACTTCACAGGCAGTGTCATCAGCAAGCACTGTGAAAGTAAGCTGAAGTCGTATCTCAGCTAATTGCACTACTCTGCAATAAATAAATAAAATTTGAAATTTAGAGAGTAATTATAACAATTATAGAAAATTCCAATTAAAATGTTGTCACTTGTCAACACAGAACTTCTTAGCAACTCAGTGTCAGCCTTTGTCATAAGGAGTACAACAAATTAATTGACGATGAGTGGCCAGGAAGTTTTGTGCTCACCATAGTCAGAATTTTGCACATAAACACATTTGTCCCCAAAATTTATCATAAACCTTGTAATATAGGATCCGAAAAGTCTTTCGTCTTTACAAACTTTATATCTGCTATATGTAACATAGTGATGTGAAACCGGTTCCAAAATGTTGGCAAACTAACCAAGTTTTTTGTTGCAACAAGACAACACATCAGTAAGTCTCAATGTGAGCACCCTTAGTAGCACGTAGCACATCTTGTTGATATTCAATTTCTGTCCATACATTTGTTAACATCACAGGAGGGCTAGTGCAATGACTGTGGATATCCGTGGTTGCAGTGTTACAAGATCTGATGCAGGAGTTCTGTAGACACTGCCCTTGACGCAACCCCATTGAAAAAATCTAATGGGTTATGTCAGAAGCGCATGGAATCTAAGCTGTTGGGCTATAATGACTGATCCATCATCCAAGAAAAGTCATATAAAGATAGGCACGAACCTCCAAAACTCCAATGAGGCAGTGCACCGTCTTGTTGAAAAATGATATCTGGGTGATACTCAAGCAACTCATGAACAGCAAACAATTTCAACGTGTCCAGATACACTGGAGATGTGATGGTGCCCCAGCGAAAAAGAATGGTCCAATAATTTTGTCATGCAAAAGCGTTCAAATATTCACCTTTGGGCTGCCTCTGGTACACGCTGACACCTCACCAGGGGGCTCTGAACTTCAAATACGTAGGTTATGCCGGTTCCCTACACCACTGACAAAAAGGTTGCCTCATCAGAAAAAGCAACACGTTTGAGATAGCCATTATTGCTCTCAATACATGATAACATTTCAACTGCACAGTTATACCAACGTGTGGTGTCATTGGGCAACAAAGCCTGAACAATTTGCACTTTGTATGCAAGAAACAATAAATGTTTGTATAAGATATCATGAAGAGAAGTTTTTGGCATCTGTAATTCACACAAAAGACTGTCTTACTGCTTCCACTCTTTCAGCTGTGGTTGATGGTTGGTCAGTTCTTGGTAAGTCAGCAACAGATCCTGTGTTCTTGAACTTGTCATACAACGTAATACTCTTAACATCTGGAGGCATCTTTCCATACGTTGTCTGAAAGTTTCTCTGCACTTTTATTGGTGACCGGGTCTCTTGGTGCCAGAGGACACACTGAGCTTTTTCCTCATTTGAGAACATGTCCGGTTTTCTGGACACTGCAACTGCTACACTACAGCCACGTTACTGAAACCTTCAACAAAAACTTGGTTAGTTTCCAACATTTTGGCACCAGTTTCAAATCTCTGTCTTACATATAACAGTTATAAATAAAGTTTGTAATCAGGGAAAGACTTTTTAAACATCCTACATGTTAATCGCCATAGCTAAAAAAATAAGACGACCACATTTTCACTTAGGTTTACAGGAAAAATTAATTTCCTCATAAATTATTTGAATACGTAATTTTAGCATTATTTATCTGAGCACTTAGATAAAGGTTTCCCATGTGTGTGTTCACTGATTCCAAAAGAAAACTAGAATTAACTATATTATATGTTGCAAAAATGTACAAATGAAATAATTGCAATTAAAGTCCTGTGCTAAAAAAAAAAGTGCAGTATTTCAACAAAAAAAAATTCTGAAGCAAATTATACGCAGCTAATATAAAATGCACAGGACTAAATTTACTGTATAATGCATTAAAACCGAAGAAAGTTTCATTTTCTTGGGCTATCAGTGTGTTCATTTTTTAAAGTCTTTATTAAGTGGATTGTTACTATAATGAAACTTATCGGTCAAGACAATAAAACTGACCACTTGCTACTACTCAAGCAAAATTATTAATGTAAAAATATTCTATATGCAAAAATAAGATTATTCCCAGTCTTTTACGAGTGAAAATTTGTATATATTGTCATTACATACATATGGTAAATGTAGTACATAAGAAGAAATACTCCACAGTTATTCTGTATAAAAATTTGTTGCGAGAAAACAGAAATTACCATTGTAAGGGACACTTGAAAATCAGTTGGTTACATCATGTGTATGCAATCAAGTGGAGAGGTTTTGGGCGGCAACATGGGGGTCTCGAGAGCTGATGAGAGTGAAGTGAGGCAAGTATGGAGCAGCAGTACCAGAATGCAAGGGTGGAGGAAACAGAAGATCCCCAAGAAAGCCCACTGACCAACAGCATTGTCCCACGTGTGAAATTCCAAGGGCAACCTGCATTAAAACCTAAACACAAATAACTAAAAACAAAATTATCTTGATGCCCAACAGGAACTAAAAGAGATGGGTATTGACCCCAAAGTCCTTCCCCCATCCACCTCCCCTTCTGGGCGGTAAAGCTGGAGCCTTATTGACAGAGTTAATTTTCGTCATGGACATGGTAAATAGCATGGGTTTGGCCACAACTGAAAAAAAATTTGCCGGAGGGTCTTGGGTGGTGCGGGCTGGTGAAAACATGGCAGGAGCAGGCAAGGCTGTGTGGAACTGGTGCTTCTTGATGATGAGCGTCTGTATGGGCGGCCGAGTTACTACAGGTTTCGGCTGAGGTGGAGTCGGTGGCAAGGGTGAAATGGCATGTAGCATCGTAGAATAGCCCTGCAGGTAGGCTGGTGTGAACCCGGGTCCGACTTGGTGGCTCCTGTTCTAGCTTCCAGCCAATGCATGCATCTCTCTCTAGGGTAGCCTCTGCCTTTAACTTTGTGTGTACAAAAGCATTACCCAGTACTTCCTCCCGACAACCCGATCTGTGGTGGGACTTCCAGGTGGCCTTCAGGCTCCCAGATATTTGCTGTGGCATAAGGGCAATCGGAGAGAGAGAGAGAAGAGATAGCAGGTATTCTGCGAGAAGAGGCTCAAGCAGCGTCTTTGGCAACAGAGGGTAGAGCAAGTGGGGCAAACCTAGATGGGCCTTCTGGAGAGCCGACCTCTCTCCAGCCCTTTCTTGAGTGTTTTGGAGGGGCAGTATCAAGCTTATCCCACAGTGCCCAAAGTAATTGTTCCTTCCAAATCTCCTCACCACCCATCGTGGTTCACTCTCAAAAGAGCGGCAACAGTATCCCTTGGAAGGTAGCCTAACCTTGTTCAGCTCAGTACCTTTATCTTCTTTCACTGTGATCACACTGTCTGCTGGTTAAGGGGTGCTCTGCTTTTGGGTTTCATAGGGGGGTAAAAAAAAATGTAGCACTCACTACCTATTATAACCTAAAGTGATGCACTATAAAGAACTCAGGGAGGGCTACTAACTACTATGTACACGTAACACTGAGCACTGCGGGCGATGTTGGCACTTGGTTGGCGAGGTCACACAGTCCGTAGCTCTAAACAAGCACCGGAAGTACATAAGTTACTCTGCCACTGTCGCTGTTCTGTGACTGCCACTGTTCTGGAACTGCCACTGCTGCTGGCCAACTGAAGGAGGGAGACCAGCACCACGACAGCTCTCTTTTAGCGGCCTGGCCCCGATATCAGCTCGGCATACCCGCCACGGCACCTGGCATGTCTGCGGCGGTACGTAGCATGGGCTGGCATGTTGCACTTGGTCAACAGCTGTGAACAGCCTTGGAGACCTTGGCATGAAGGTCGTGGCAGAGGGGTAGGAGAGTCTTTTCCCCTCCATGGCGGCATGCTGGTTACCCCTCTTGGGCAGTGGCTAGTGGAGGAACAAGCCTGGAAGGAGGGGGTATGACCATCCGTGCACTACGCAAAGTCCCTGCTCCTCATTCATTGACAGATAGGCCTTCCAGGGGTGGAGCTTCAGGCGTTCTTCTCCTGACAGGCGCTGGTTCTTGCATAGGTGGACACTGCCACAATGTCTTGCCTGGCATCCCCTCTCCAGCTGTTTGTTAAGTGGTCTTGTGTTTACATGAACACAGTCTCCTGTGTGATGAATGGTCGGGCACCAGCAGTTTTGCCTTTACTGGGTTCCTTTCCTGAGCATATGCCTATTTTGTTTTGCGTGCCTATTCCTTGCAGGCTGAGTGGGCGAGTGGAACTTTCGAATGTTTTTGTGGATGCACCACTGACTTCTCTTACTGTAGACTGGCACGCTACTACAGTACAGTTATTCCGCTGGGTCACAGCTGAGGGGGTTGGGGTTCATGTAGCTGCATGTTTTTCCTTTCCTCATTATGTGTTCACTCAGGGGTGACCACCTGGGCATGGGATCAGGCATCACGCAGCTCTTTTGCAGGGTGGTATTGCATTAGCAATTTGTTCAGCTAAGCCATTTCACTTTTGATCAGCTGCAGCTTAATTTCGTGAACCGAGATTGGTAACCTGGGATTGCATGGGTCAGACTGTTTCCACATTATGGTACGGCTCGGGTTTCACCCCAAATGGATGCAGTTCTGACTGCAGTCTATTATTGCCTTTTGGCTGGCAAGCCATGGCTGTCATAGAATTACATCTTCTCGTAAGTGATTGGAGAAGAAAATTCTTCCTTGGTGGCCTCGCCTCCCACTGACAAATTTAGTCATGCCTTTCCCTGTATTTGAAGCGTGGCTCCTTCTTGTGCCATATATACTGTCTCGTTACTACACTGAGTCAAGCATGAAACTAGAGGTTATGAGGGCGGAGCTTATTAAGTTTGCATTAATTGCCATGTCTAAGATTGCCTCAGCTCCTGTCTGTTGAATTCTACTGTGATTTGAGGCAGCTTGCTGGAGGCTGGCTGTTCAGTTAGAACACTGACATGGCGGGGTGGGTGTATTTATTTGCTAGTACTGGCGTTTCTTAGTGGCTTCTCCGGTTTCTCAGTGCTTGTTGTCGGAGCCTCATTTCCACATTGTTGAGACTGGCTGCCTGCTGCTTTTGATAAACCAGGTAATCCCAATGGAAATGGTACACAGGGCAATGCCAGAACTTTGGTAATTGGTATCCCATGGGCAGGGGTGCGACACTGTCACATGGCGTGAGGTTGCTGTTCGGGGAGGTACGGCCTTGATGCACATCTACACTTTCATTTAGAGTGCCACAGCCTGTTCTCAGGTGCATGCGCATCTCACAAGCTCCTCAAGAGAGTGGGGCTAAGGTTCCCTTAGATGGGATTCTATTTCGGGCAAGAGCAAGTGGATGAGTAACTCGTCCCCTTCCGTGGCTGTGAGAACCCTCTGAAACATGAGTGCTTTTTGCGGGATAAATATTTCCACTTCCTCACCTGGCCTCTGGTTGATGGTATACAGTTCTTCCCGGAGATGGACCACCATCTTTTTTACAGAAAAGAATTCAGTCAGTTGGTTCTACAACTGGTCCCAGGTAGTTGCAAAGTTGCTGTACCTCTGCCACCACTTGGCTGCTTCACTGTGCAGCTGGACATTAATCAGCGAGTGTCATAAGGCTTTTGCCACCTGGGTATGTAAGAACTCAGTATTGCAGGCTTGCAGGAACTGGCAGGGGATCCTCCTGAGGACATTCATCATAATCTGGTTGGATGGTTTGGTCGGGGACGGTGACTCATGCTTCTATATGGCTTATGGCCGTTTCAGAGGTTCTCTGTCGATTAGACTTGCATACTGAGCAAATAAACATTAAGTCTTGCATATCTTGTACCTAATCAGCCCATCTGAGACAGAGATGGTACAGATGTGAGGACACTGTTTGCAGGGCATGCTGATACAACCTTCTCCTTCACAGCCAGATGCATCGCACAAACTGAAGCATAATTCTAGGCCATCTAGTTCTCAGTCCTCTTTGACCCATCCCAAACATCCAAAATGAAATTCTTCACCACAGTGAGCGCACTCGATGCTGCAAACACTAACCCCAGCACAATCGGGTATTGGGCACTGATTGTCTGTGTTGGCCTGTTCTGGTAGGTTCTCTAAATTGTTCTCAGCCATGATCAAACGTTTTTGAATGCCACAGGGTGTTTCTTGACTCCCCAAAGTCATAGTGCTAGGGTGAATCATGGGACGGGAGCACTCAATATGCTTCATCGGTACTAGGACAGCTGGGTATTGGTTTCTAAGCTCTTCTCCCCCACAGGGTCATGGAGCTGGGGCCTTATTTACAGAGTTAACTGGTGGCCTGGTTATGGTAGATGGTATAAGTTTGGCTGGAACTGGAACAATCTGACAGAGGGCCTTAGGTGGTGCAGACTTACTGACGGGTTTGGCGATAGACCTGGCTGGTGCAAACGTGGCAGGAGTAGGCAAGGCTAGACGGAACTGGAGCTTCCTGATGGCGGGTGTCTGGACAGGTGGCCGAGTCACCACAAGTTTCTGCCAAAACAGAGTAGATGGCAAGGGTGAGATGGCACGTGCACCGCAAAACACCTGGCAGGTAGCCTGGTGAGAACCCAAGTCTCACTTGCTGGCTGTCTGGCATTCACAGCCAGTGTGTGCATCCCTCTCCAGGGCAGCCTCTGCCCTTAACTTTGTGTATACAAAAGCGTTTCCACAGTGCTCCCTCCCAACAACCTGATTCATGGTGGGCCTTCCGCGCAACCTTCACTACACCGTGGCACAAGGGCGATCAGAGAAAGAGAGGAGATAGCAGGTGTATGGTAACAGAGGGTAAAACAAAGGGGTTAGGCCTGGGCAGGCCTTCTGGAGAGTTGTCTCTCTCTAACACCAGTGCCCTGATGGGCTCACAGCCCCTTTTGGGTGTCCTAGAGGGGTAGGATCTAGCTCACCCCGTAGTACCCAAGAAGGTTCATGTGCACATTCCGTAAATAGTTCCTCCCCAATATCCCCACCATCTCACCATGATTCACTCTTCATGATGAGCTGGAGNTCCAGTCTGTCTGGTGAATCCCTGGCAATGAAGACTAAACCCTTGACATACTGTCTTCTGTGGTGACTGATTGACTGTGACAGGGCAGGGGGGATGTGTACGTTATTGAAGGACATAGGGGAGGGTGGTGGTTGTACGCCATGCCTTTCCTTGAAGTCTAGCAGTGGATTTTGGACAAAACAAGCCCTGCAGGATAGAGGTATAGAAACAAAGCCGGCTGAAAATATGAAGAGCGAAGCCCAGATTGGGTGTGCATGTTTATTATATACAAAACACAATGCACACACCAGCTTGTAACAAAATTGGATGCCTGAAAGGCAGTACCTAAAGAAGCCAAGTAACTAACACGTGTTATGCGGATTTCTAAAGTGCAGGTTACCCCGTTAACTCAGCGTAAGGCAGCACGAATGCTGCCAACGCGTGGCAAAGTGTAACAACTGAACATCACAGAAGAAAGATACATTACGGTGTGAAAAGACAGACTGTCACAGATGATGCGCTACAGAGTGACGAGGTGCAAAATTACGTGCAGGAATATGGTGATTTGGCCGGGTCTCTGGCTGGTAACAAAGCCAGAGTAGCGGGCGAGAGGCGAGAGAGAGTGACCGTGAGAGACGGAGTGCCTCCCCTCGGTACAGCTGGGCTGCACACTGGTGGCATGGTGAGAAGAGAAGGTGGCTACTACCATAAAGTATGTGTGCCAATTGTGCAAGGACGCACAGGTCTCGGCAATGGACACCTCTCCATTCAGTCTTAGTGGCATATAGCGGCCTGTGGTTGTGCCTTGGAAAGACACAGCTGTGGTAGATACTCACAAAGAAAACATGATGTCATCCATAGCACGTAAATCTCTTTTCAAGTAATTTGTGCTTAGCATTACTACCAGTGCTGCAGCCTAGATTTTTAAAACTAAGCCTAAATTATTTGCAGGCTAAAGAAATATTTTTGAGTCATCTTGCTTCTACACATCATGAGAGATAAGTATTTGGAAGTACGGGTTACACATATTCATGAACATGCACTAGCACATGCATACAAGTGCCACATGTGCACACTAACACACAGTGTGTGTGCATACAGACACACATGCTTTCTCAGTTTAGCTCTACCTCTCTCTGTACATCTGTATAGTTATATTTAAGTCTCTATATCTCTCTCTTCCCACTCTCACTAATTGTTATTGGTCATTTAGAGCCAGTATTCATTAACAAAGTGGTTGCAGTTTAGCAAATGTGTCTCACCAGATAAGTGATAAATGGGATGATAATCAGCCCAAGGCCACTGATGTATGCTGATGTCCCAATGCCAATGCCTCGGAGCTGTGTGGGATACAGCTCTCCCGCAAATGGATATATGATCAAGAATGAGGCAGAGATGGTAAACTTGGAGAAAAGGTACAGCCCTAGAGTAGTCAATACTGCATCTGGAGAACACATAAAGAAAAGATTCAAATCATTGATTAGGTACTTCCTTTTTTTTAATCTGTAACAAAGTTAAAGCAGTTATTAGTGAGAATAGAGACAGGTCATGTATTGCTACAAATCTGAGGGCGCCCGTGCACAAGTTGATAGTTGCGTGACCAGTTTGCTGCTGCTACCAATAAGTTTACAATTTGTGCGACAAGATGGTTTGTGGCGACTATCAGGACTCAGAGCAGCACATAGGCAACCAAGGTATCGCATCCTCGTCGCTGCAGCGTGTTTTGTTTTCTGGTTTGCAGTGACCACGGTCGCGTAGCCTTGCTTTTCTACTACACGGGTGCCCTAAGACTGATGTTCAGTACTAATTTTATAACAGATCTAATGCTACAAAGGTTGGAGTTCTCTGCCACTGGGTGTGACATAAACCTACCACAAGAGTATCATAAATAATGATTCACTTTACAACACACTAAACCGCCAACACATGACCTCAATGTTACCTGTGGCACCATTAAATCTATTTTTGCAGGTATGACATTCTACATAAGATTTCAGATTGGTAACCTTAGAACAATTTTTTCATGGTAATAGAGCTGTAAAGCCAGATTGTCACCATTTGGCCATATGATTTTGACAGTTATGTTGCCAATTTATAAATGCATGCACATAGGTCTGAAATTAGTCAACCTCATCTTAAGAGTTAGAGCCAAGACTCCATGGTGTTATTTTTAGATAGATTTTGTTATTAAATATTGCAGATTAAATTTTTGTTGTCATAAAAGAANAAGACTCCATGGTGTTATTTTTAGATAGATTTTGTTATTAAATATTGCAGATTAAATTTTTGTTGTCATAAAAGAATTATTGTGTGTGTTAATACATTTATTTTTTTTATTTTTATAAAATGCTCTATACGGTTAACAATAGGTACTGCATCCTTACATGCATACTCACATTTAAAAAAGGGGGTGCGTGTACTTACGTACGCGCGTTAGAAGTTATACTTCTTTGGCTTGACTAAAATAAAACTTTATTACATATGCAAATAATTTATGTAAGTAGCAAAAACAATAAAATGACCAAAGAAGACATTAAATACAATTAATAAAGGTTTTATTAAAGAACATAATTAAATTGAAAAAACTTTCAAAATTTTATTATACAATTTTTGTCACTAACAAATTTTTCACGGCACAATGTAAGTAAAATTAATTAATAAGATACACACACATATATATATATATATATATTCACAATGAATTACTAATATAAATGAAATGTTTTTCAATTTGCTTATTACATGAACTGACTTTCTGTCGGTTTTAAATATAACCACGTGCTATGTTGTGTACCTTGCGTTTGTATATAGCTAGACGATACTTGCATGCATGTTGGGTCATACCCCTACCATGTTCACTGTCGAATTTCATTACACTGTGCATGCGCAACTTCCGTTGCACACTAAACTTTTACCCTCAACGCGCCAAAAGAAGTATAACTTCAAAAATTTCAATACAGTCAGTAATATTTTAGGTTTTAAATTTTTTATAGCACATATGTTGAAGTTCCCTGAAAGTGCAAATTTTATTTTTATCCCTATCTTAATAAAAATGGCTTGAATAAGATTTCATGGAAGAAAATTTTACATCATGGAACTGAAACTATTTTAAATAATTTTTACTATTTTGTTTATATTATTAAATTATTATTTTAGTCATATTTACACAGTATATGATACTTGTTGCTCGTATTCACTCAATCCGATTGTTAAATGAAAATTTACATTATTCTTATTACCACTAAAACAACNGGTTCATAAATTTTAAAAACAACTTGTCAGTCATACTTTCACATACAAAAATATGTATTTTAGCTCAATTTCATTATATTTTGTGTTTCAACTTAAATTTCTGTGGTTGGCAATGTATTACCGGTAATTTTGATTGTTGCATTATTTCAGTTTTATCGCCATTCACCATATAATGTTGCCTCTACTTATATATAGTACAGTATTTGAGACTACATGCCATGAAATGTCATGAACACACAACATCCATGGCTTCCAAGTTTTACTTTAGGCCCTGAAGTCCTATTTGTACAAGTCATACTAGTTTTATAAGAAAGTAAAGCATGTAACTAAAAGAATCATCCAATTACACAAGGCCATAAATTTTACATGAATGAAGATAGGGCCTCGCAGCAAAGTGTAAAATACACATTAAAACGTANGTATATGATACTTGTTGCTCGTATTCACTCAATCCGATTGTTAAATGAAAATTTACATTATTCTTATTACCACTAAAACAACTTGTTAGTCATACTTTCACATACAAAAATATGTATTTTAGCTCAATTTCATTATATTTTGTGTTTCAACTTAAATTTCTGTGGTTGGCAATGTATTACCGGTAATTTTGATTGTTGCATTATTTCAGTTTTATCGCCATTCACCATATAATGTTGTCTCTACTTATATATAGTATAGTATTTGAGACTACATGCCATGAAATGTCATGAACACACAACATCCATGGCTTCCAAGTTTTACTTTAGGCCCTGAAGTCCTATTTGTACAAGTCATACTAGTTTTATAAGAAAGTAAAGCATGTAACTAAAAGAATCATCCGATTACACAAGGCCATAAATTTTACATGAATGAAGATAGGGCCTCGCAGCAAAGTGTAAAATACACATTAAAACGTANATTACACAAGGCCATAAATTTTACATGAATGAAGATAGGGCCTCGCAGCAAAGTGTAAAATACACATTAAAACGTAAAGTTTCCCTTGGCGCATGATGCACATTGCCGGTAGGTGTCACCCTGGTGACGTTTCAGTTGGTGCCGCTAGGACGCTCATTTAGTATGCGTTGGGATGGCAATAAAACAGCAACAAAAAGCGTTTTTTGTTCTCCTTTTCAACAAGTGTGAGTCAGTTATAACTGTACAGTGTGATTTTCGTTGACAGTATGGCACTGCACCTCCTACTGCGCAGAGCATCTGACGGCGGCACGAGCAATTTCAAGAGACAGGTTGTTTATGTTAAGGAAGTTCACAGGGAACACCGTGTGCCTGAAAAAGACGTAGAGCGCATCCGGCAGAGTTTTGTACAGAGTCCACATAAGTCCACTCGTGGCAGCAGAGAGCTGGCCATCTCCCATATGACTATCTGGCATGTTTTGCGGTAATGATTGTTTTTCAAACCATACAGGATTCAAGTGCTACAAGCCCTTCTTGATGGGGATAAACAACGGCATCTGGAGTTTTGTGAATTCATTCAGGGTATGGATATAGACAATGAAAACTTTTGTTCACATTTGGTGTTCAGCAACGAGGCCATGTTCCATTTAAGTGGAAAAGTGCATCGCCGCAATGTGCTAATATGGGGAACACAGCAGCCAGATACCGTAGTCAAGCATGAGAGAGACTCTCCAAAGCTGAATGTGTTTTGCGCCGCTTCCCGAGAGCATGTGTATGGTCTGTTCTTTTTTTGCGGAAAACACTGTTACGGGAATGTCATGTCTGGATATGTTGGAGATTTGGCTGTTTCCACAATTACGAGAATATTCCGATATTTCAACTGGTCAGAGCACCACTGTACTAGCACCTTCATGTCAGAGAAGTTCTAAACAATGAGCCTCCTGAATGATGGATCGGCCATAAGGGACGTACAAATTGCCCATTGCACCACTTGCCTCCAAGGTCACCTGATCTCATCTCAACGTATGTGATTTATTCTTGTGGGGGTTTGTGAAAGAGACTGTCTACATGCCTCCCCTTCCAACAACTGTAGGCGAACTGCGACGCTGCATAGCAACAGCAGTGGCTGCGGTAACACCTGACATGCTTGCACGAGTATGGAATCAGTTTGACTACCGTTTAGACGTTTGCCGTACTTCCGGTGGAGGGCACATAAAACATTTGTGAAAAGGTAACTTAAAACTTTGTATTCTTATATGTATTTTAAAACTTAATTCACCCGAATGTTTTGTGAGCATGCATGCAAAAGTTGTAGCCTTTGAAATTGGATGAATCATTTGATACAGGCTGTATCTAGAAACTTTGCCTCCATCCTGCATTCATAAGAGTCTGGGTCCAAATGAACGAGACAACCGTTCCCGGGAAATGCCAAAACTTGATACACCATTTGGCTGTATTAATACCNTCTGGGTCCAAATGAACGAGACAACCGTTCCCGGGAAATGCCAAAACTTGATACACCATTTGGCTGTATTAATACAACTCACACAATGAACTAACCCAAATAACTTATGCCTGGTACATACAAGCTATGACACTCTACTTAATTTTATACCTTAACTTACAAAAATAAAACTATGATCATCAAAACAAGCACAATATTTTGTGTATAAATGCTTAATTAAATAACATTGTAAAAATTATTTTAGTTATGAATCTAGGTTTTTCATCATGTTTCATCCTCGTTTATTCTGGAGCTCTAAGATGAGTTGAGTTGAGTGATTTGGGAGGTTCTTAATGAGGTCTTGAGAGCCTATGAGGTTGAAATGAGGTGAGGATGGAGCAGCGCCAGAATGCAAGGGCGGGAGAAATGGGAGATCCCCGACAAAACCTGCTGACCAACGGCACTGTCCNATGGAGCAGCGCCAGAATGCAAGGGCGGGAGAAATGGGAGATCCCCGACAAAACCTGCTGACCAACGGCACTGTCCAGCACAATTCCACTTGCAAAAATCTGGGAGTGGCTCGGCCAGATATTGAACCCAGTTTGCCTTGTTGAGAGGCAAGCAATTTAACCGCTTAGCCACCGCAGCAAGTGGGATTTGTGCCAAACGATGTCGCTGGTTTTCTCTGGGATCTCGTTTCTCCCGCCCTTACATTCTGGTACTGCTCCATTCTCACCTCATTTCACCCTCATTGGCTCTCAAGACCTCATTGTTAAGGGCCGCCCAAATCTCTGAACTCAACCCACATGCAAAACAAACCCGGTTCACCTAGGTGGGAGGCAAGTAGTGAAACCGATACACCACCATGGCTCCCAACTAGAAATGGAAAATCATCAGCTAAGCATATGCACTGCTGTGGTCATGCTTTAAACTTATTAATTAATGAATCTGCTTCAAACATTCCTGAAACAAAAAACTATTTTGACTACATTCTTAATCTGAATGTATATTTTAGTTTTATTTTTTGATGGGCTTTACTAAAAAAATCTACTTTCCATCCAGGTGTTATAGTATNCTGAATGTATATTTTAGTTTTATTTTTTGATGGGCTTTACTAAAAAAATCTACTTTCCATCCAGGTGTTATAGTAAAAATCTACTTTCCATCCAGGTGTTATAGTATAAATCTACTTTCCATCCAGGTGTTATAGTATAAATCTACTTTCCATCCAGGTGTTATAGTATAAATCAAGCACTCAATGCACTTCATAGTGGTTATTTTTATGTTTTTTATATAGATGTATTTAATTTTAATAGCACAAGTTGAAAGAATAACTGTAACTAAGAACATTAATACATTATTTTTAACAGTTCCATATAGTAATTATGTAATTGTGATGGAAATCTAAATTCTATTAATACTATTTTTAAAAAAAATTACAGCTTATTGAAGAATACCTAGAACATGCATACAAAATGCTGTCTTCCTTGGTAACAAGATAACAAAACTGAGAGAAGAACGGCTCACAGTAAAAANACTGTAACTAAGAACATTAATACATTATTTTTAACAGTTCCATATAGTAATTATGTAATTGTGATGGAAATCTAAATTCTATTAATACTATTTTTAAAAAAAATTACAGCTTATTGAAGAATACCTAGAACATGCATACAAAATGCTGTCTTCCTTGGTAACAAGATAACAAAACTGAGAGAAGAACGGCTCACAGTAAAAAAGACTCGGTGGTCATGCTTTGAGAAAAATAGGAAGTTTCACTTCATTTCCCTGAGAAGAAATTACAACGAACAAGAAACATGTTTTATTAACTTTTATAAATTGATGCTATTTTTGGCAATGAAAAGTGATTTCAGGTTGAAGTGTGTAACCAAAGTTTGGACACAAATGAAATTTGTGCGAATTGCCAGTTTTTAAAACCATCAAATTGTGAAGAAATCTTGAAATCATGCAAACATCTAATTGAAAACTACCTCTTTGGCATTACTCCTGGTCTCGTAGGTACACAGTACAAAAGATTAAATGTACGTTTTGCAAGTCACATTAGGCTACTGAATATTAGCAAGCCTGCAGAAATTTACTTTTCTGCATGCAAGTTGATACCAGCTACTCTGATGTTGTAAGTGCATCCCTGATTTTCTTTACGGTGCCAGTGGCTATTGCTTCAGCTGAGAGATGATTTTCTAAACCGCAAATCATCAATAACTACCTACCTCAGAAGCACCATGTCACAGAACTGCTTAAACTTTCACTGAACTAAATTAAAAGGCACGGAGCATTTTTACATGTGTTTCCTTGTATCGATATGTACTTATAGGCCATTCATGGTTACTTCACACTTTTCTGAAGCCCTGCCAAAGTTCTACTTTTGGTTACCGATTACGTATCCTTCCTCTACATGTAAACATAAACACTGACATGTGACCGCTACGTTTTAACTATCAAATGCTTTGTCTACTGTTTTCAGCTGTTCAAAGAATTCTGCTATAATTCAAAAACCTTTACATATGAATGCTCACAATATAGGTCTTTCAATATATTTAGGTCAGCTTTGTCACTTTTTAACAATGTCTGTATTGAAAATAGTTCTTATGGTTATTATTTTACATTGTTAACATATTTGAGTTATAAACGATATAGCACATTACATGTTAATATTTTGCAGTGACTGTGATTAACCCTGTTAGGTACAACTGTGGGGGAAAGAACTGTAGTACTTTGGCAAATATTCAAATCACAGAAACTTAAGCTTTACACAATTGTGTTTCAAACACCTAGGATAAAGTTACAATGTTGTCATAAATAAATAGACATGACTTTCAAATAATTTAGACATAAAAACATGTTTACGGTTAAATTGTATAAATTTCACACGTCCAACTTTTGCAATCACAGACACAACAAAACCCTTTCACACACAGCGGTCATAACACATGTTAACAGTATATTTATTCCTGCCGTGGAAACACATATTTATCACATCGTAACTTGCCTAAGTAGGTTTAAAAAAACACAATGTGTATAAACTTGATGTAATTTTAAGTATTTTTCGCAAAAAGAAAAATTAACACTTTGTTCAGGAAAAGCAACACAACATGTCATATCGCCAGTTCTGCCAACTTCGGATTTGTGTCCATCCCACCAACACATCTAAATATATTATAATAAGTATTCAAACATTAAACTCTTGTTTCAATTTTAAATTAAAAATTCAAAAATCATTATTTTTGCTGCCATGAGTATGAAATATGCTAAAATTTAAAACATGTTGCAATTATGAAGTTAATAATTATTTAATCGGGACATTTGGTTACTTTTGTTTTGTTTTGTGAGGAATTGNCCACAAAACCGCATTATTACAATTTGCTGTGGTGACCCGCCATGAGTGCCTGTGCCCACTAACAGAGAACGACCAGCTCTTTAAGAAGATGCATCGGAAGTGACTAATTTCGCCCACACCGGCAAGCACCCGTGACCGTTTTTTATTTTTACAATAGTTGTCGGCCTTATTTGGTGTGGGTGATCACCAGGTTGCCAGGAGGGAAACGGCGTTCATCCTGTCTTCATAATTTTCTCACGATGCGAGTTAAGGAGTTTTTAATGATAATTAACTCAGCGTTGCTGTTCTGTGCTTCAACTGGCTCATTAAGCTGACTGTTCGTGAGACTGCATTAATTGAAGACTGTGAACTGTTTTTTAACTTGAAATAAAATATGGAGGAAATAGCCCNGGCTATCATACATTTGCTGTGGCGACCCGCCATGAGTGCCTGTGCCCACTAACAGAGAACGACCAGCTCTTTAAGAAGATGCATCGGAAGTGACTAATTTCGCCCACACCGGCAAGCAGCCGTGACCGTTTTTTATTTTTACAATAGTTGTCGGCCTTATTTGGTGTGGGTGATCACTAGGTTGCCAGGAGGGAAACGGCGTTCATCCTGTCTTCATAATTTTCTCACGATGCGAGTTAAGGAGTTTCTAATGATAATTAACTCAGCATTGCTGTTCTGTGCTTCAACTGGCTCATTAAGCTGACTGTTCGTGAGACTGCATTAATTGAAGACTGTGAACTGTTTTTTAACTTGAAATAAAATATGGAGGAAATAGCCCAACAACTGAATTTTTTAATTTTCTTTTAATATGGCACCTTTGTTTAAGTCTCATGCTTCTGTGTCGAGTGAGTAATTCGAAATGTGATTTCCAGTCACCAAATATGATGTCTGTGACACTGCGATGTATAATTTTTCTGCTTCTACCAGCGCTGCTACACTTCCCAAGAGAGAGAAAGAGACACACACACACACACAAAAAAATTGCCTATTGAAGTTTCTTCCTCGGGTGAAAAAAAACACCATGTCACTATGGCCTACGCACCATATTTTGCACTGATATTTTGGAATAGTTATTTAAAAATCAGTTTGACATGTTACTCCCAGGGTAATTTTTCAAAGGTTTGTTTCAAAACATCTGAAAAAAATGTGAATGAACTATAGTTTTAATACTTCATATTATATTCAAGATTATGACCATTGTATGACAAAATATTTCCTTAGAACTGTATTGTCTAACTTATAATGTCTAAATTTTTCAGCTATTGCTAACAAATGTCCTTAAATTTATATCAACAGCAGCTACCAAATTTTTTTTAACTTCCTTACAATCACTTACGAATCATGTTTAATTTATTAATGATTTGACTGTTCCTAGCACAGAATAATTATTTCTTGGTATTCTATAAAATATTTCTAAACATGTACCAGCAAAAGTTAAATTTAGGCATTATAATATATATTAAATAGAAATTATATTAAAACTTATTTGAACTAAAAATAGTAAATTTACAAAGAACTATCAAAACGTTACAGAATAATATTAATTGCAACAAATGAATTTGATCCTCGATAGAAGAAGGGATGAGGCGCTCGAGTCAAAACTGCTCCATGGTTCTTATAACCTAGTTGCACCAGCATACAACTGCTTGTATTTTCCACTGCAGCTGGGAGGCAAACACACTTACAACTGTCTGCGAACTGTATGCAAGAGAGTTGATAAATATTTCACCTACAGCGCACATACAGCTGACATACACCTCATATACAATTGTAATTTAGTATCGTAATATAAAGGCAGATGAAGGCAAGTGAACACTCGCCCTATATGATCTGAAGGGCTTGTTAGTGGACATAGTCACACTTATATGAATGGGTGCATTGCCATTCCTTTCAAGAAATTCAAAGTTAACAAAAAGTGGCTGCCTGCACCAGAGTGCACAATCAAGGATTCTTTTTAGCAAGTGGGTTCATTAGGTGGCTACAGGGAGGGTTATAGTATGTTTTAGAGTGAAGTGAGTCGAGGAGACCTGGCGGAAGCAGCACTGTGACAATGCAGCTGATGCCACTGAGGATCATGGCGATGCAGAGTGGCCAGCGCCGACCCCAGCAATCCATGACGATCCAGCAGACAAGGTAGCTTGGGATCTCGACCAGCGCCGACAGCAGGAAGCTGAGGTGCTTGTCGCTGCCGAGTGCCGGGCCATAGTAACTCAGCCCCACGTACACTGTCTCGTTGGCAAACCTACAGCAATACCTCCTCTAAACTACAGATCTGCACATTGGGAAGCATTTTTATATTACCTATATATTTATGACTCCTGTAAGGGTTGCCAACTTTTTCAGCTTTGCAATAAGAGACACTTCCAACAACTTAACACACTACATCTGATTCCAATGGAAAGAGATCATATCATTTTGGGTTATAATTCAGTACCAAAGCAGATGTTGCACAAGTATACGACAGTCTGAACCTCCGCTAACCCAACAGGAACTGAGGAAATATAATACAAAAGACTGATATTAAAAGTCAAAAGAAAGAAAATAAAAGAGGATATTTTTCAACATTGCATAATTCTAATTAACAGAGTCTAACAAAGACAATATATAAAAGTTTGTGAGAATACTTATGAATCCATGAAATGGATCATATTGTTGTAAAAATAAAGACAATGTAATTGTGAAAATGAAAGTAAGTATTGATGCTTCCAACTTGATGTTTCAAAAATTTTCCACAAAATCGTCAAAGTCACTAACAAGTAGAGTAAAACTATAGTAAAAGTGAAATTTTTGTTGTGCAAACTATTGAGTGAATACTCAAAAATCCTACTCCAGTAGAAAACAGAACTGATGGTGCACAGGACAGGACCAGTAATGGAGACAGTAAAAAACTATTTATTGGCTGTTTACAGTGATAGAGCACATTTGAAATCAACCTTTGGAAAATGTCACTACCGTATCTGCAAATTCATCCGATTTCAAAAGTTTATATATTTACTAAGGAACAGACAACCATGTGGTAAATAGTGAAATATATTTCTGACGATAAAGTCCTGCTTACAAGTATCATGTATGCGCAATATGCCCCCCCNCCACTCAAAATTGGCTCTGAATCACTTGGATGCCGGCTCTGCTCAATTGAACCATGCCAGGGTCCCACACATCGGCGAGCTTGTCCATTCACTGCTAAGCGAAGACTGAAATGTTTCTCTTGGTTGCCACTAGGTACCTCCCGGATGCATAGATGGTGAGTAGCCAGTGGGCGAACTCCCTTCAGTAGGCGTCAGAATGACGACCCCATAACAGAAGGCCCTTTGTGTTCTCCAGTTAATTAACTGCAAGTCTCTGACAACTGTACAGCATGATTTTCAGCAAGAGTACGGCACTGCACCTTCTAAAGCTCAGAGCATTCAACGTTGGCATGAGCAGTTTCAACAAACAGGTTGTTTGTATAAGGGGAAATGAACATGAAAACGTTGGGCGCATTCGGAGGAGTTTTGTAAGAAGTCCACAAAGTCTACTCATGTCTGCCAAGAGCTAACCATTCCCCATACAACTGTCTGGCATGTTTTGTGACTACATTTGTTATTCAAACCATAAACCATACAGAATTGAACTCGTATACGCCCTATGCCAAGGTGATAAACAACGATGTATGGCATTTTGTGCATTCGTTCTCAAAACTGAAATGGAAGGTGACACTTTTCTTTCACGTTTAGTGTTCAGTGACAAGGCCAAGTTTCGTCTCACTGGTATGGTGAACTGCCACAATGTACAGATATGGGAATCACAGCAGCCATGTAGCATAGTCGAGCATCAGAGAGACTCCCCTAAAGTGACTGTGTTGTACACCATTTCCCGAGAAAAGGTTTCTGCTCCTTTCTTTTATCCTGACAACACTGTCATGGGAATCTCATACCTGCAAATGTTGCATAACTGGCTTTTCCTGCAGTTACAGGCAGGTTCGGCTGATTTCATTTTCTAGCAGAACAGAGCACCACCACACTGGCACTAGCAAGTTCGAACATTCCCGAAAAAAGAGCTTCCACACCAATGGATCCGCTATCAGGGACCAGCTGATTTGGCATTACACCACTGGCCACCGAGGTATCCCAATATCTCACTGTCTGTAATATTTTTCTTATGGGGGTTTGTGAAGAATTCCATTTATGTGCCACCCCTTCCTACCACAATGGGCGAACTTCAAAACATCATAACAACAGCAGTGGCTGCAGTAACACCAGACATAATCGCTAATGTGTGGGATGAGTTTGACTACGCAGATGTATGCAGTGCTTCTGCTGGGGAGTATATTGAGTATTTGTGACATCTGTAGGAAAAATTTTATTGTCAAACATGTATTTCATTCTTTACCACATGGTTTTCTGTTCCTTAGTTAAAAAGATACAGCCTTTTGAAATTGGATCAATCTTTTTCAAAAATTCTGTATTTTAAGAGGCATACCGACTGATGAGCACTCAGCAAAGTTGGTAACAATGGAGGGAAAGAAGTTCCATGACTTAATGTTGAACTAAAACTGTTAAGTAAAGATTTAAGAATACTATTCCTCTATTTGATGGATATTTGTAAGAATTAGCGAATTGATAAAATGTTTATATTTCTATAATTTCACTGTTTCCCTTGACTGATGCATGAATGAAGTGATCAGGCCCATGGCTNGATAAAATGTTTATATTTCTATAATTTCACTGTTTCCCTTGACTGATGCATGAATGAAGTGATCAGGCCCATGGCTATGCTAATTTTACATATAGTGGAAGACAACACAATGTGTATACAAGTCAATCTTAAGCAGGGCTTTCAAAAATGCTCTCTTTACTGCGAACAGCCTACAGTAGTTTTATTTGAGTTGTACTTAAACACAGCTGTGCATCAAAAGGCTGCAAGAGTATAATAAGACTGAATTAATAAATAGCTGTGCCAACATGTAGTTACCAGTTGAGAGTGATGAGCATTGTTTTAAGGCGCATGTTTGGTGTGCGGCAGAGTGCCATTGCACCTGGGCCCTTCCGCAAGCGTCGTTCCTCACTCTTTGTAGGTCGCAGCATCATGCGTTGCTGCACACACAACAAATATACATTACTAACATGCAATTATAAGTAAGATAGCTCTTCAGTATAAGACACAAAATATTTTTATTAACTAGCAGTCCTTGTGGGGCGAGATTGTATAACCTTCCATTCCAACATCAACATCAAGAATAAATCAAATATCGAAGTTGCTCATCTTCAGAGCACAAAGGCAGTAGGGTAGGAGGTAGCATGTAAGACAATTCCCAAATTGGCTTTCTAAAATAATAGCTCATGAACTGGACAGATCCCTTTCATAAGATTTATTTGTTACTTGTAACTGCCTAGCTTTTAAAATATATATAATATCAAGACCAGCCATGACTTATCGGTACTATTAACATTTCTGAAGTTAATGAGAACAAATGATTCATTTTTATGATTATAATTACTGATGTGACAACAGNGGTACTATTAACATTTCTGAAGTTAATGAGAACAAATGATTCATTTTTATGATTATAATTACTGATGTGACAACAGAAACAGCAGCTAAACGATATGGAATTTAAAATAGATAATAAAACAAAAGTGGAGGAAAAAATAACATTAACACTCAAATAAAAGTAGGTTATAACTCACCCCTGCAGTACTGTCACACCACCAAACATAGAAATTTGTGTAGTACGTATGTGAACATTCTGCTAAAAATTAAATACTTACATCTGATCATGTCTGAGCTCTCAGACTTCCAAAGAGGTATGAACACTGGAGCACATCTTGCTGGAGCCTTAAGACTCAGCTGAATTAATTACTGATTTCTAGTCGTTTATTTCAGTTGTATAAGGACACTTTTTTTGAAACTAAGCATATAGCTCTCTGGTAATACACTGTTATGTTAATCAGACACCAGGTACAAGGTACACACAACTAGCTGCCAATGTTACGAGAGAGAGTCTGCCACTCCGGTCTGTTTTGCCAACCCTGTCCTAACGGTACATCCCCTTTCTCTTATATATTAAGCCTGGTAGTACACAGTACAGTAACTCCACCATTTTGCCTAATATGCAATTAGTAACTACATTACTCTGAGTTCCACTAACCAAATTAAAATTTTTTACAATAACACAATTTTACCAACAAAAATACAACTGAACAACTCAAGTTACTGACATCCTTCACCCACAATCAATTCACGATACCTTTTTCTTACTATGTGGTATAATCTTTCCACCAACTAGGTTTGTTGTAAGGCCTTTTAGACCTGTTATGGTGTGGTGTAGTGTTCCCTCCTTGTGAATTACTGATTTCCTCTGCTTTCCTGTTACTGAAACCTCTAAATCCCTGCCTTAAGTCTTCCTCCTCATCATCATTACCTATCTCTACCTCATTATGTCTTGATGACTGCACACTTTCAGTACTTACTGGTACTTCTAAACCCTCTAGAGGTTTCTCTGACCTCGTGATTACTTGCTGATATGGGGCAGGTATCAGAAACCACTGGTTACTCTTATAGCAACCTCGTGCAGTGTCTACTACATATGGTCTACGCTCAAGTTCTACCTGCTTTATTTTACCATATGTTCTCAAGTCCGTGATCAATACTGAATCCCCCTCATTCATGTCAGAAAGAGATTTTACCTTATGCCTCTTGTTGTAATTTTCTGCCTGCTTTTTTCCTTTCCTGTCTTCCCTTTCCTGCACTATCTTTTGATCAACTTGTTTCGACAATTGTGATGGTAGCAAAGGCAGAGTTGACCTTATTCTGCGGTTCATAAGGAGTTCAGCTGGACAGAATCCATTATCAAGTGGGGTACTGCAATATGCTAGTAGTGCAGAAGATAAATCCTCATTCTTTGTAATTAATTGTTTTACCACTTAAACNGTGGGGTACTGCAATATGCTAGTAGTGCAGAAGATAAATCCTCATTCTTTGTAATTAATTGTTTTACCACTTAAACTACTGTTTCAACCCCTCCATTTGATTGATGATAATGTGGTGAAGAAGTCACAACCCTAAAGTTATATTCCTCTACAAATTTATTAAATTGAGAGGAGAGGAATTGCAAACCACTATCTGCCCGTAACAATTCTGGAATACCAAAATGGCAAAAAACCGCTTTTAGTTGTCGTATAACAACTTCATCTGATAAAGACATAATTAGTGAGATTTCAAAAAATCTGGATTAATAGTCTGTGATGATGATGTGCCATTTGCAATGTNTGATAAAGACATAATTAGTGAGATTTCAAAAAATCTGGATTAATAGTCTGTGATGATGATGTGCCATTTGCAATGTCTGAAAAAATTCACTCCTACCTTTTCCCAAGGGCATGCAGGAAATACATTTTCTAATTGAGATGACAATCCTATCCACCAAACTGCCAGTTTAGCTCTTTCCCTACACTTAACAATCCCCTGATGCCCTACGTGGATGAACTCTAAGCACTTCAGCTGTAAACACGGTGGGATGATGATCCTAGTCTCTTTCAACAAAAGACCTTCATCAAAGGAAATTTTGTGTCTGAATTGATAATACGGATGCAAGTTCTCTGGATCCTCACTCTTGGGGGCCCAAGTGCCTAAAGAATACTCCATTAATTTCTGACATTTAGGATCCTGTTCTGCCTGTATAAGAGAGAGAAATTTATCTGTAGTAAGATACGTCAACCGAATTTGATGCACAAATGCTTCTAATTCTTGCGTTAGCTCTGAATCCCCCTGTTTTGTAACCAGAGAGGAAAGATTTTGAGATACTGCATCTGCAATAATCAACTCTTTCCCCGGAACATATTTTACTGTATAATCATACTTCATTAACCTTATATTGAACCTTTGAAGGTGGGGAGATAATTTATGTATGGGGTTTGACTGCAATACCTGTAGCAAGGGTTTGTGATCTGTTACAAATAAAACTTGTAAACCTAGAATATACTGTTTAAATTTTTCGGCAGTCCAAGCTAAGGCCAAAACCTCTTTCTCAATTTGGAAATATCTCTTCTCTGTAGGTATAGGTGTANTTTTTCGGCAGTCCAAGCTAAGGCCAAAACCTCTTTCTCAATTTGGAAATATCTCTTCTCTGTAGGTATAGGTGTAGGTGTTCTTGAACCATATGCAACAATTTGCCGAATCCCTTCTTTTTGCTGCATAATGCAGCACCTTAGACCAAGTGAACTAGCATCCACACTTCTAGTATTTGCTGCTCTAGATCGAAAAAGGCAAGAGTAGGTGTCTGTGAAAGCAGCCNTGAACTAGCATCCACACTTCTAGTATTTGCTGCTCTAGATCGAAAAAGGCAAGAGTAGGTGTCTGTGAAAGCAGCCCTTTAATGCCATGCTCCGAAATTGTATATGCATAAACAAGAATATCATCTACGTGAAATATAACCCCTCGAATGTTGTCCAGAGTATGGGCAATTTTGTTTGAGAAGTACTCTGGTGCACATGAAATACCAAATGGCAACCTCTTGAAATAATATCTGCTAAATGGTGTGATAAAAGTAGTCAATATTTGGCTCTCCTTGGTTAGTTCCATTTGATAGAAATCTGAATTGCCATCCAATTTCGAGAAATATTTTGCTCCTTTGAGCAGAGCTAGCTTTGATTCAACACTGATGATAGAGAAGTGAGGTCTACAAAAATTGTGGTTTAACTTAGTATATCCCCCACATATATGGACTACATTTCCTTTTGGAACCACCACAATGGGTGCTACCCATTCTGTTGGTTCAGTCACTGGCTCAATGATATCTAGCTGTATTAGCCTATCAAGTTCTGCCTTTAGTTTGTTCAAAAGAGGTTTAGCCACTGTCTTAGGAACTGACTGTACAAATGGTAACCTGGGAATTCTACTGGAACATTGACTTTGGTGAATTCTGAGCCTGTATCACCTTCCCTATGTACATAGCCACTTCACATCTATCTCTCTTAGAGGCATACACTACCCAGATTCTGCAATCTCTTTCTTCCCAATATAGCAGTTTGTAGGCCTGAAATAATAAGTACTCTGGATTAGGTTTGTTTACCTTTCATTTGCAAAACCAAATCTAGAAACCCCACCACATTTAGACGGTAGCTATCAAGACCAGAAATACATTCTTCTGTCTTTTTTACAACCTGTAACATATGTTTTGGCACAACTGAAGTAGGGACACAACTAACATCTGCACCAGCGTCAATTAGAAAGTTCACTGACTTTCCAAATTCAACAATTTTATCTGTTGTGGCCAACTTATCTTTCTCAAGTGCATTTCACCACAATCCCTCTATAAATATGTCCTCCCTTGGATCATTTTTATTCTGTCTATTCTGGCCATTCCCAGACACATTAAAAACCATACCTTGGTCTGATCTTCCTTTAGCTTTAAACACAGAAGCCTATTGGCCGAGCTTACCACAACTGAAGTACTTAGCTTGATGAGCTGGACACTTTACCCTTTCATGGGTGTGTAACCCACAAAACTGGCATCGGCTGTCTTCTGCTCGAGTAGATGAGCATTGTGGAGGCGACACTCTTTGTTGTGGGGAAAAATGGCGTAGAAACGAACCTTGTTGCTGCGAAGCACCTCATGGAGGTGAACGCCTCCGTGTTGCTGCTCTCTATGAAGAACTAAGGACTGTTTTGATTGCAGTTCTGCTTGCTTGGCCACCAATACTGCTTCTTCTAAAGTGAGTTTTAGCCATAATTGCAGCTGTTCATTTGTTTTTTTTGNGCTTGCTTGGCCACCAATACTGCTTCTTCTAAAGTGAGTTTTAGCCATAATTGCAGCTGTTCATTTGTTTTTTTTGTCTGCCATGCCTACCACCACCCTATCACGGAAAAGTTCATTTTTTAGAATTCCATAGTCACAACTTTCTGCTAAGGTATGTAGCACGGTTACAAATTTGCCCACCAACTCACCTTGCAACTGTACCCGCGAGTTGAACTTATACTGTTTGAATATTGGGTTTGTTCTTGGGTTGAAATATTCCCGAAATGCTTTCAGTGCTCGTTCCTGTGTGTCTGGTACAGGCTGAAACTGTGGCCAAATATCCTCCGCTTGTTCACCCAGAAGATATAGAAGAATATCAATCTGCTCCGTGTGCTGTGAATTAAATCCTGAAACAGACATGTAGCGTAGACATCATCTCTCCCACGCTGGTCATGATGATGGATTCATGATATCCATAGGTTGTGGTGGCTTGAGGTTATTAACACCTTGCCTCGCAGAGGAAATTTCAGATTCCTCCTTATCCGCCGTCATCCTTCCGATAATTGCCAGAACAGTAAACTATATGGTGCTATACTGAAAACTACATTTTTACAGCTGCCGCCATGTTATGTTATCAGACACCGGGTACACACAACTAGCTGCCATTGTTACGAGAGAGAGTCTGCCACTCCGGTCAGGGTTGCCAACCCTGTCCTAACAGTGCATATACATTACACTGTAGAATTAACATAAATTCTGAACTTTTGTCAAGTAATTATAACATAATTAGTGCAGCATAATTGTTAATAGATTCTTGCTTTTTCACAGTTGCCAGATAAAGTGTGGATAAAATTCGGTGACTACATTTGAAGGCAAATGTAAACGTGCTACAATAACAAATATTAGTTTTTTTATTGAAAAGAAAATTATGGCACATAAATGGAAAATTCAATGTAGCAGATGAAACCAAGCCTTGATGATGAGAATTGGCAACCATTTAGGCAAAATATGGAGCACTATGTCACCTGTTATGCCAGTCTAGAAAAAGAATTTGCAATAGAACAATGGGATAAATGGAGTGAAAGCTTGAAAAGGGTGCTGATGCAGACAGTAGCCCAAAAAGCATAATAGAATGTGGTTCCAGATAACCTCCAAGATATAAATTCATCTACAGGACTTACATCAACCAAAAATANAAAGCATAATAGAATGTGGTTCCAGATAACCTCCAAGATATAAATTCATCTACAGGACTTACATCAACCAAAAATATTCAACGGGAACTACGTGCTGTGAACATTGATGGCAGAGTAACTATTCCAAAACATCTGCCAACACTGTGTAACACTTTGAAGCAATGGCGATAGTGTCGAGAGCACATATACTGGACACAACCGCAGTGGCGACAGATCATCTGGTCTAAAGAAAAACCCATAGAAACCGATAATATTGACTACCTTCTCCCTACTGTTAAGAAAGGAGAGAGCTTCGTGATGGTGTCACACATAATATCTTAGCATGGTCTGGAACAACTTACTGTTCTGCATGTGAAGATGATATTAAAGCAATTTGTAAGCATTCTGGGCGAATATTTGCATCCTATGATCCAGATTGTGTTTCCTGGCAAATGGTCTGTGTTCCAAAAGGACAATATCCCTATTGACACTGCTCAGCATGTCCAAATATGGTTAAACGACCATTAGTATAAATCGGAACTCCTCTCCTGGTGTCCTCAATCCCCTGACCTTAACAAAACTGAACATTTGTGGAGTATTTTGGGAGCCAAAATATGTAGAGACTAGNGTGTCCTCAATCCCCTGACCTTAACAAAACTGAACATTTGTGGAGTATTTTGGGAGCCAAAATATGTAGAGACTAGTTTCCATCTTCAACCAAATTTTTTCAGTTATGGACCGCTCTCATGAGGAATGGATGAATATTCCCACATTGGCCATAAGATTCTTGTTGAAATATTTTTGGGCACAGAGTACACTGTAGTTAATTTCAACTTCAGTGTCAAGTTTATACTCCTTTGGAAGTGAATATATTTTGTTTAATTTTTTAAGTTCCCAACATCAAAGAACACATATTTATTATTAAAAGATCACTATGTATATCCTGTTAAAACACGCGTCCAAATAATTTGTGAAGAAATCAAGTTTTCCGGTAGACAAAAATAAAAAATGTAGGGGTCATCTAATTTTCAACGCCATCCTGTATTTGGGTAGATATGGTATACACAGAGGTGACAAAAGTCATGGGATAGCAATATGCAAATATACAGATGGCAGTAGTATCGCGTGCAAAATGTATAAATGGGCAGTGCATTGGTTGAGCTTTCATTTGTATTCAAGCGATTCATGTGAAAAGGTTTCTGACGTGATTATGGCCACACGACGGGAATTAACAGACTTTGAACGCGGAATAGTAGTTGGAGCACGACGCATGGGAAATTCAATTTCGGAAATGGTTAGGGAATTCAACATTCAAAGATCCACACTGTCAAGAGTGTGCCAAGAATACCTCATTTCAGGCATAACCTCCCACCATGGACAACGCAGTGGCCGACTGCCTGCACTTAATGACCGAGACCAACGATGTTTGTGCAGAATTGTTAGTGTTAACAGACAAGCAACACTGCGTGAAATAACCACAGGAATCAATGTGGGACGTACGACGGACGTGTCCGTTAGGACAGTGCGGCGAAATTTGGCTTTAATGGGCTATGCCAGCTGAAGACCGACTCGAGTGCCTTTACTAACAGCACGAAATCGCCTGCAACGCCTCTCCTGGGCTCGTGACCATATCGGTTGGACCCTAGAAAACCGGGACTTGGTCAGATGAGACCCGATTTCAGTTGGTAAGAGCTGATGGTAGGGTTCGAGTGTGGCGCAGACCCCACGAATCCATGGACCCAAGTTGTCAACAAGGAACTGTGCAAGCTGGTGGGGGCTCCATAATGGCGTGGGCTGTTTTTACATGGAATTGACTGGGTACTCTGGTCCAACTGAACCGATCATTGACTGGAAAGGGTTATGTTCAGCTACTTGGAGACCCTTGCAGCCATTCATGGACTTCATGTACCCAAACAACGATGGACTTTTTATGGATGANAGGTCCTCTGGTCCAACTGAACCGATCATTGACTGGAAAGGATTATGTTCAGCTACTTGGACAGCACTTGCAGCCATTCATGGACTTCATGTACCCAAACAACGATGTACTTTTTATGGATGACAATGCGCCATGTCACTGGGCCACAACTGTTTGCGATTGGTTTGAAGAACATTCTGGACAATTCCAGCGAATGATTTGGCCACCAAGATCGCCCGACATGAATCCCATCGAACATTTATGGGACATAATCGAGAAGTCAGTTCGTGCACAAACTCCTGCACCGGCAACACTTTCGCAATTATGGACGTCTATAGAGGCAGCATGGCTCGATATTTCTGCCGGGGACTTCCAACGACATGTTGAGTCCATGCCACGTCGAGTTGCTGCACTTCGCCGGGCAAAAGGAGGTCCGACACAATATTAGGAGGTATCCCATGACTTTTGTCGCCTCAGTGTATAACTCCAAGATGGCAGTGGTCTATCTGCTAACAGGCCTAGTTAAAAAAAATAAGCATTCAAGTTCTGAGAGTCCCACCACTGTAGCATTTGTCAGTGCCAATTATTAAATCATAAATGTACCGGTCACAAGACGGAAGTCAGACAAACCTTTCCAAATAATTCACTGTGTCAGATACATGATGGACTAATTTATTCAGAATCATACTACACTAAACTCTTCACTTGAAATAAACAATTGCTTCTTTTTTCTTTTGTAGTCCTCAGTTCACAACCTATGTATTCAAATATTGCAACATGTATCTGAGGTAAGACAACATTAAGTGGCACTTGCTAAATAAAATACAAAGGGAAATATAGATTAAAATAGCTAATGACAATATTATACTTATTTCATATAAGTTGGCCAGATTCTGAGAGTCAGTGAGTGGCAACTTGACATATATGAAACAAACAAAGTGCCATTTACAAAATCCTGTACCAGCTGACGCACGAACGAACAAAAGTTAATATTACGTTGGCTATTCTGAGTGCACTGCCGACGCACATTAGACCAGCCGAAAATACGCGATAAGAAAAATTTCCTAGGTTAATTAATACATTTTATTTTACGTGGTCATAAAACAGCGGTTTTTAGTGTTAGAAACTAAACTTTGTGCTAAAGTATAAATGTATAGGTGTTCAAAATTAAAGGCACATTAAAATGATACGTATCCAAATTAAACGCAATTTAAAAACTTTTTTTCACGTCTTAATCGCCCCTCTCCAACCTCACTTTTATTGCGTGCTTGATATTAATTCCAAAAGCATACAAAAATATTGCATAATATTGTTGAATTATTTTTTCTAATAATTTGACGAAATATATTTCAAATTCGTGTCGTTCCGAGCCAGTAATAGAAGAACAGTCAACTTTAAAAAGACGCGATCTATTGAGCAAAATAAGTGGCTCAGACCTTGCTCTGGACAGGATGTACACACTATCTACTATCTGATTTTTTCTGAAGCATTATCAGCCACAAAAAAAAAAAGTATTCCGCCTGCAACATATATAAATTTGCGAACACAGATACCAATAGTTTTATTTTTCACAAGCTCTGCATAATTGTTAAAGTAACTTATATTTGGCAGGTAATCGTTCGTCTACGTAAATTATACGCCATATTGTTCTCCGAAAATCCATTTCCTTGTTTCCGAAGAAAGTGGGACACACGTGAATAGTTGTTAATCATTTGTAACGTTATTCCACATCACATATTTCCAACTCGAATATATTAGCTATAATGTCCAATGGGTGATAATAGCTAGAACTACCGTTTTGCAAATTCACTGTCTTGGACAAATAAAAAATAGTTAGATAATATTTAATTTTTTGCAAGGTTTTATATTTTTACTTTTATACCCTACTAATTTTTTTAGACAAACGTCAGTCTAAAATATATTAAAATTTGTTTAGCATTAAATTTTTTTTTTGTTACTAAATTTTAAATTAATTGTTTATATTTTTGCCCTTTAACATAACAATTTACTGATTAATGATTTATGTACACATTACTATTACTACAATCGCAGATACGTATTTCTGAGTAGCAAGTTTGCCTAAAATGTCCCACGAACAGTACATTGACAAGTGGATCGGCTGATAATGACAGCATGAAAATAAACAACATTGTTGCCATGTGGCCGATCAGCTGATNACAGCATGAAGATAAACAACATTGTTGCCATGTGGCCGATCAGCTGATGGCAGAAGAATGCGTAGTTAGATGTAAACAGTGGCACTACTTTCGCAGACCTGTCAGAATCTGGCCAACTTACATGGTACAGAGTTTAATTGTATGGAAAAAAATTGTAATGGTCTTGTCAAACAATTTTAGTTAAAAAGCAGTGGAACTCTCCTGCAGAATTGTGGTATAGTGTAGTACCTAAATTAATCTTGAATATTTATAAGATGGGAAAATTAGTAAGGTAAGGTTGGTACCAATATTTTTATGGTCAATTCTATGGAGTACCCAGGAGTAGGTCCCCTCATCTCTGGCAGGTTAGCAGCCGCTGAGTATTAATTTAAAATGGGAATAATTGTATTGTCTTCCCACCCGAGACATATTTGTGCTTCAGCATCATATGTAACATGGTTTGTTCATGAATAGCCTCAAGGATTTGTAATGTAACATGTGCTGCATGTACTTCCGTAGTACAATTCTTCGTGATTTAAATGCCATTTAGTGTTGCGCACATTATTTTACTATTAAGGGTTCTGCCCAACTTGTGTATTTCTGATATTCTGAGTCTACTGAATATCTGACACCTATGTAATTACCCCTAGTCTCTTAATCAACATTACTTTTTCTGTACGAATAAATTCCTTTTTCAGGGGCCCTATTAATTAATTCTGGTCTGCACTCATGCTAGACATATTAAACGGTTAATACGAAAAATGTGAAGAGTGGTATTATTTAATTGTTCTATCCTTGCTAAGCCCATCATACATCAGCCTGCAGGACTAGTCATTTGCCTAATGCTAGGTATATCACATCACTTACAAATGTTAATTCGTAACAATATGCTATACTAAAATATCCATGCAGCAAACATATTTGAATACCAGAAAAACAAGTTTATAGTAAGACATGAGTGATGTTGAAGCAGCAAAACTTGGGCACATTTTACTAATATGTAGTTGCAGTGATACAACTTTGTAAAATACAACATTAAAACACAAGACCTACTATACAGCTGGTTCAAATATTTAAACAATTTTTAAAATCAAACTTTGGGGAAAATGTAATTAAATATGCAACCTTTTCTTATTTACAATCATTCCAATTAACAGCAACTATCACAAGTTTTAACATACTGTAAAATTTAAAATGTGCAGTTTAAAATTGTTAGCCATTGTACTGAGTTTCTTTTAAATTTGTACACATCTGAGTAATAGTAGTTGTAACTGTAATATACAGTACTAATATTTCTAATGCTTTCACTGTGTTACTTGTTCAACATGTATGCACCAACCATAAGACCCTCTGCAATGTTAGTTTTGACACACAACAGAAGGAAAACAAGATGAAGAAAATAAGGCAACAATTAAGACTTTTAAAATACTCAGTTACACATGAATAAAATTATACATATAAAATGTACTCACAGAAGCAAAAATGATGTGATACCACCAACCTTTAGTTTAGTTCGGAAACTTGGGGGTAGTTCTTTGTTGTTGATGCTTGCCAGAGTTTCCAGGATCTTGTAGCCTTCTTCAAACCGGCCCTTTGCCAGCAGCCAGCGAGGAGATTCTGGCAGGTACCTACATGCATAAGTGATATGTGTAATGAGTACCACAGTATTACTGCCTTTGTCTTCACAGTATTAAAACTATTTTACGGACAGTTTTGTTATATTTATTTTACTTTATTGAGATTATTGTATGCTTGAGGAATATCAAGGAGAAGGGATTACCAAATAAACTAACCTGTACACATATATTTAGTTTACTCAGAATTTTTACCTAAAATCTTGTGGTCCGAGGATGGCTTTTTAGAGACCTTGAGCATGAAGGTCACTTGGTTTTGAAACACATGTATCCTTCCATCATATCCACACTGCAGCTGTCGATAATTTTATCACATAAGTTGCTTTGTTTTTTGTTCGACAAAATAACAAATATTGTTATACGTATGTCTTTGCCTGACTGAAAATGATTTAAAGAAATGTGCATAATTGTGTGCTTGTATACTATGATGGCAAAAACTTTTTAAGAAATGCTCAAAGTGACAAACTTATTTGTTCACAAACTGGCAAGGCTGAGAAAAAATTCCAGTACAAATAATGAAATTGCACTGTAGCATGACCTACTGAACTCTTACTTAATCAATCAAATCCAAAACTGAAGAAATTATACAACTTTTTTTTATTTACCATATTTACCAAAATACAAGGGTGACCTTGAAAATAAGACAATACTACATTATACTTTGGTATTGTTGTCACACCTACTCCCCTTAATTATAGCCCAATCCTGGTTACTATCCAGCAGCGCCCAGAGAACACCACCAATGCTTATGAGAGTATTTAAAGTGTGCAGTAGTGACATGACAACATGACATCATACGTAGGTACCATGGTGCCTGAGAGCCCATGTAATGTAATATACTCTCAAACACCTCATGATGGCAATGTCACATAATCTTGGTCCTCTAGGCCAAGACAGTTTAAAGTACTTTTGATTTTGTGAACTATGCTTAACACCAGGAAAGGATCATTTGAGTTTAAAGTAATATTTTTACAAGAATAATGCTTCATTGTTTTAGTTTATTTGTTGGTTCAGGGGTTTTGTGTAGCAGCCGGAGGGATACCTGAAGAAGTTGCCTTCCAGCTGCTATGTTGTCAGTCTTACAGCAGCAATGGTGAGGGACGGACGTACGTTCCATGGGAGCCTGCACTTGTTTGTTTTAAAATGGTATTTTAGTGTCTGCCTACATTTAATTCTATTTCAGAAAATCTTTCTTCATCCCCATGAGAGCTCTCACCACTCGCGGACTCCTTTAAGTAGTTTTTTGGTGCAAGCCGTGGTGCCCCTTGCTGGCAACGTGTGTTAGATATCTAGCACCAGCCGATTCCGGTTTTTATCCATCGGCATCCCAACCAGTGGAGATTGTGCAGGACTCAAATTTAGATTTATTTCTAGGGGCATAAATGTAGACTTGCAGCATTATGAGTATTTTGCATATTTGAAGGTTAATGTGCTTTTTGTCAGATTGTCTTGTGTGCTATGTACTATGTGGCGGCTATGGCCAATAAAACCAGTAATCGACCATCAGTGCAAGTGTTAATTTTTTGCAGCAGTATAAGTCTATTCTCTATGGGTATGCAATGTGATCCCAACAGCACTGCAGGTCGCAGAGTGAGAATAAAGTTGTATTTTGTTGCTCGTGCCCACCAGCCACACCGACTGAACGTTACACGCAATCCTAAGAACTCATGCTTCCAGTGTGTTAGCTGACCATGACTAACTGGCGCCCTAGGCATTTGTATCTAGCTCTCATTTGTATTGAGGCAGGCACATGGTCAGAACACCTTGACCACCTCAGGCGGCGACAGTATGCAAGAATAATTAATTTCTTCGTTAATAGTGTATGCAAGTAATTTAGCAGTAGGTACTTTTAACTNGCAAGTAATTTAGCAGTAGGTACTTTTAACTTGGCACATAAATAAATGTTTAACATACATGTACCTTGATTCCAAAATTTAAATGAACTATTTTATACAGACAGCAAAACATTGGCAATGATACTTTGAAATCACTGTTTGTGTTCAAAAATATTTAAACTAAAGTCTTGTGACCAAATTATATGCAGTTAATAACAATAATAATACACAGTGTACTAAAATTTAAATGTATTCAAAACGAAAGAAGTAGAGCTTTCTTAGTTCTTGATACATTAATTTTTATAAAGNCATGGTCAGAACACCTTGACCACCTCAGGCGGCGACAGTATGCAAGAATAATTAATTTCTTCGTTAATAGTGTATTCAAGTAATTTAGCAGTAGGTACTTTTAACTTGGCACATAAATAAATGTTTAACATACATGTACCTTGATTCCAAAATTTAAATGAACTATTTCATACAGACAGCAAAACATTGGCAATGATACTTTGAAATCACTGTTTGTGTTCAAAAATATTTAAAGTCTTGTGACCAAATTATATGCAGTTAATAACAATAATAATACACAATGTACTAAAATTTAAATGTATTCAAAACGAAAGAAGTAGAGCTTTCTTAGTTCTTGATACATTAATTTTTATAAAGCACTGTCAAAAGTTAAGATTTTGTAAAATAGCTGTACTGTAAAAAGTATATACATACCTAGTTTAAAAACAATAAGTAAACATCCCCTGCCATTAAGACTCCCACCTACCTGGAGATTTTTCCCATGTTTGAGGCTTAAAAGCACAAGAGCGATAAGGACAAAATACCCTTGCACATCAAGTGCACCATCGCCGCTAGGTGCAAGGCTCTGAATTGGTGTGCAGTGTTCTCGTCACACTGCATGTCCCTATGGAACTTTCAGCGGTGAGCCTATCAATTTATTGAAGGAAATTCTGTAAGAAGGTTTAGTGCAGGGCCCTTGAGTAGTTTTGTAGGTATCTGATGTGTATATTTTGAGATAGAGCACTTTGAAAAAGCCATTTTGAACCTTTTTGGAGTACTCTGAAATAATGTTTTTAACATGCGTGACTTTTGAAAGTACTCAACAGCACTCGTCTCAAGTGTGTATTCCTTTCGTAGATCAGCACATTGGACACACATTTAATAGTTTCATGGAAAAATGTGTATTTCAAACACTCTGCAACGCAGTTCAAGCACCAGGTAGGCAGAAGCCTTAATCAAGCAAGCATAGTGACCTCAAAATTTTTAGTATGCAGTAATATGAAAATCCTTATCATTTTTGGAAGTAAAAATTAGAATGAAAAGCCAGTCTTATGTTTGGATAAATACATATATATCTTTCAGATGAATAGCTTTAGTCATTTTGATATGGAAATTGAAATACTTATTTAGGAAAACATTAATATTACTTGCTGTATTCCAAATGCAGTACAGAAACATACCAGTTCTGACAGTTCAGACACAAAAAATTGTACTGTAGTTATTTAATTTTATATAAAAAAATGTATACATACTCAACAGGTATTGATTAATGTATTTATCATATCAATTTTATGTAAGGCCTACTGTTTCTAAGCTGTTGGTTATACTTCTTTGCGGGCTTGAAGGTTACAATTATATAATTTAGGTGGTCAAAATAAATTTACATATGTATACTAAATGTTAAATATACCTTATTAACATTAAAGAAAAGAGGGTGCTAGAGACATTTAAACATAATCTGGATACACTCTGGAGCATGCTTGTGCAAAGTGCAAAAAAATTACAAGTAGATGAAAATAAGTGATTCTGGACCACTGTGTCATGTCACTATCAATACTACTGACAGACACACAATTACATTTTCCCAGGATATTCTGCATCTCCCCTTGTTAAAACAAGGAGTTGTTTATACATGGTCACCTTGTAACTTAGCTCTTGTGAGGAAATACTTGTACTAACAGACACTTATCTTATAAGTTTAACATTAAGTCACAAACTCTGGTGATAGTATTAAAAGGACCTTAAGAGGGAAGAAAAACGTAATGTAACATTTTATACATATTGTGCAATAATGGCATAAACTGTTATTATGTTATGTGTGAATATCAATGACCACTACAGGTCCTGCCACTCTTGAGTAACGTGTTCACACATATTAGGAATGTAGCATGTGCTCAGCACTCACCACCAGTAGATAAAATAGAGGAGGAAGGGGGCAGAGGTGACCCAGGTGAGGGCAACCCAGTCGCGGACCAGAAAGGCAACACCTGCCAGCAGCACCATGCCCAGGGTGTAGAACAGGCACGTCATCACTGTCACGAAGGAGCGGTAGTTGGGCCCCACCAGCTCCAGTGCTACACACAAACACATATATACATAATTGGTGAAAAAATTAACTAAACTACTTCTTAAGTCATTTAAATTGGATTAAATGAAACATCACTAGAACCTTCAAAAGTTACTTTAATAACTACACACATCATCATCCCTGTTTGCACCCTCCACCATAAAGCTCAACACACTAAGTACACAAAACAGAGCAAAAGGTTTTACCAACTTATGGAATACACATAAAAACAAGTATACAGGTTATCCCATTATATATTCAGCAACATTAATGTGTAATAAGATTAAGTCACAGTTGCCTTTTTTTGTTTTAATTGTTCTCAACACCCTCCCTTAATTAAATCAACAAATTAACTCATCAAGTATATTGTATTATCAATCAATCTAGTCTCATGTTTCCAAAGCCTTTCAAAAGTGGGCTTACAAAGAGCTTTTGTGAAAATATCTGCTATGTGATCTTCACTTGACACTTAACACAAGACTACAGTTCCATCAGTGACTTTATCTTTAACGAAATAATGGCAAAAATCAACATGTTTCAGTCACGTGTTTTCAATGTTGGATGCAACCTTGATGGCAGACTGGTTATCTTCAAAAATTGTTATCGGTTCCTCACATTGCTGAGATAAATTCAACTCTTGAATCAGCTTTTTCAGTCAGCAATCTTCAGTTACTGCAGCACTTTAAGCAATGTATTCTGCTTCTGTCGATGATAAGACCACAGAAGCCTGCTTCTTCGATGACCACACCATGGCTGATTTTTCCAGCTTGAATAAATATCCACATGTTGACTTTCTAAGATCCCCAGCCCAATCCGCATCTACAAAACCTTGCAACTGACTTTGCCCACCATACTGTATATCAAGCTCATGTTTATTGTCCCCNAGTCAGCAATCTTCAGTTACTGCAGCACTTTAAGCAATGTATTCTGCTTCTGTCGATGATAAGACCACAGAAGCCATGGCTGATTTTTCCAGCTTGAATAAATATCCAAATGTTGACTTTCTAAGATCCCCACCCCAATCCGCATCTACAAAACCTTGCAACTGACTTTGCCCACCATACTGTATATCAAGCTCATGTTTATTGTCCCCNCCCAATCCGCATCTACAAAACCTTGCAACTGACTTTGCCCACCATACTGTATATCAAGCTCATGTTTATTGTCCCCTTGATGCAGGGAAGTATTCTCTTGAATGCTGTCCACAACTCAGCACTGGCTCGATCTTGATATTGACTCAGGAAAGTTACTGCCCAACAAATATCCGGTCTTGTTCCTGACACTGCGTACATTAAACTACCAATGAGTTGTCGGCACTGCAGCTCTAGGTTTTTATCACCCTTTTCAGCATTATGAAGAGTGATCTTTACATTTGGGTTCATTGGTGTAGAGACCGGCTTGCAGTTAGTCATCCCAAATTTTCGCAAAACACTTGCAAGGTACGAAGTCTGATTCGGGGTGGTTTTTCCAGTAGATTGATTATGTTCTATCTTAATTCTTAGGTATATAGAAACATTCCCAAAATCCTTAATTTTAAAGTATGTGCTCAATCTCAATTTTATCATTTCTATATCACTTTTTTCTGTACCCACTATTATTAAGTCATCCACATACAGTAAGATGTAGAGACCATGCAAGTAATTTCACTTGGAATACAAACAAAAATCACTGGTGGACCTGATGAATCCTTCCTTCTCCATTATATCATTGAATTTGCATTCCAGTATCTTAGTGACTTCTTTAGGTCATACAAAGATTTATTTAATTCGAGTACTATGTTTTCTTCTTTCACTTTCATTTCTTTGGGCACCAAAAGATATACAGTTTCGTCTATGTGCCCATAAAGAAAAAACCCCTGCCACATCCAGTTTATTAATGGACATGCCTTTCTGATTTTCCATGACTATGAGTACCTGCACTGTCGCAAGTCTGGCAACTGGCGCATGTATCTCAGATTAATCAAAATATTCCTGTTGCTGGAAGCCCCTGGCAACAAATCTGACTTTGTACACTGTTGAATTGCCCTTGTCGTCCCTTTTAGTTTTGAATTACCCATTTTGTCTCAACAAGACTAGCACTACAGGTTCTTCCATTTCAATCCACGTATTATTGTCTGTCAAGTTTTCTAGTTCTTGATTCAGTGCATTTTTCCATTTTTCTGAGTCTTCACTGTTCATAACTTCTTCAAATTTAGCAGGATCATCTGGTTTGCTGATGCACAACAGATTAAAGTTACAATCAAAAATGTTTGGTTTATGCAAGCTGTTTCGATCTCTCAACCACTTGACATCAACTGATCCCATCTCTTTGATATTTCAAGCTTTTCTTGTTCGGTATTTTCACTCTCCGATTCTTCCTGTGTCAGCACACTTGATCTGGTTTTGTTAACGTTTGACTCTTCTTCATTGGAGTCAGGAAAACCTAATAAGTCTTCTCTTTCACCATCCTGTGAGCCGTCCTGTAGATCCCTCTGATAATCTTCCATATTGTTCAAACATTTAATGCTTCTTTGTAACACTCCTTATTATGACTGAATTTTACATTGAAACTCACCNCTTCCATATTGTTCAAACATTTAATGCTTCTTTGTAACACTCCTTATTATGACTGAATTTTACATTGAAACTCACCATCGTCTTGTTTTCATTGGGTAGGTAGACACAAAATCCTTTAGATGTTTTGCTATAGCCAACAAATATGCCTTTTTTGGATTTTACATTCCACTTCTTACGAGTCTGAGCGGCAACATGAACATATGCTTCTGATCCACATACTTTCAACAATGTTATGTCATACTCCTTTCCCTCCCAAAATTGATATGGCTATATACCGTTAGCAATACTGGTAGACCGCTGTGTTTACAGCTTCAGCCCAAAACTANCTCCCAAAATTGATATGGCTATATACCGTTAGCAATACTGGTAGACCGCTGTGTTTACAGCTTCAGCCCAAAACTATTTTTCTAAACCTTTAACTGTTATCATAGTCCTAACTGCCTCAACTATTGTGTACATCTCCCGTTCTGTCCTACCAGACTGTTCTGAACAGTACGGCACACTTCTCTCATGAACAAGGCCTAGTTCTGCCAGCAATTGTTCCATTTCACTGTTAACAAATTCTGTTCCATAATGTGTGCAAAGGGTTTTGAACATCTCACTTCTCTGGTTTTTAAACAATGCTCTAAACATCTGGAATTTTTCTTTAACCTCAATTTTTGTGTTTAAAAAAAACTATAATGGGAGTAATTGTCCTTCAGCAGCAGAAAATATTTAGAGCCGCCTATAGATGGAGTTTCCATGGGGCTACACAAGTCTGCATGTATTATTTCTCCAAATTTTAAAGTTTTTGTGTTACTATTTTTAAAGAAAATTCTTGTCAGCTTGCTTAAAACACAAAGTTCACAAAACACATTTGGGTCACCATTCATCTTCTGACCATACAATTCAAAACACTTCTTGCCTGCTGTATGTTTTGGTGAGCCATTTTTTCATGCGACGAGTGAAGTTCTTGTTTTTCACCCACAAAAGCAGCAACTGATACATGTGTCTTAAATTTCATTTTAAAAAAGTTTCCAACACATTCNCTTGTTTTTCACCCACAAAAGCAGCAACTGATACATGTGTCTTAAATTTCATTTTAAAAAAGTTTCCAACACATTTCACAATAGATGATATTTCACCTTCACTATTTAGAATTTTTGTCAAGTGCAAATACAACTGAAAAAAAGCTTAATTTTCATTTTTGGAACAAACTATATGTTTTGAAATATGATTTATGATGTACTATGTTTCTCCTTTCACTTTCATTTCTTTGGGCACCAAAAGCTATACAGTTTATTCTCTCTCTCTCCCCCTCTCCCTCACTCCCCACCGCCTCACTTCCTCCACCTCTCCCCACCCTCCCCCTCCAACTTTCTACTAAAAAATTCTACATAAATGAAACCTAGCGATACAAGGATAGAACTAACAATTTTAATTTATTTTACATTTCCGGTTGTACTGACTAATAAGTGAAAATGCCTGGGTGAGGGAGAACGATGGCTGCCTCTCCCAATATCGTCCGCTCTAGTGCTGCTTGCCGAAGATAAGTAAAACTTAGTATGTGTTGTTAAAGTAATGGTCTTCAGCCATTGGTTAGTTGAAACATAGCATCTTTAAATGTAACGATGCATGAGGTTTTAGAACTAAGTTGTAAAGATTTTGATAAATTTCTTTTAAAGAGAGATGCTTAATATTCGTTGCATTTTAAATGGAGTCTCGGCAATCACTACATAGATTTAGTGCAAAACTAGAGGGCTCCGGGCTTGCTCTCTCACCCTAGTAAGACACTTACCCCCAATTGCCGCTTATAGANTTAAATGGAGTCTCGGCAATCACTACATAGATTTAGTGCAAAACTAGAGGGCTCCGGGCTTGCTCTCTCACCCTAGCGTAAGACACTTACCCCCAATTGCCGCTTATAAACAGCCGTTCAGGGAGGACCGACGCCGACTCACACATCGGTCCTTAGCCCCCGTGTCCCCCACTTTTCTCGTTCACGCCCATCTTCTCCGATATCCTTGATTCCTCTTGGCTCTCCCTTGTAGCCTGGATGAGGTTACTGCCGTTAGATGTTGATGAAATTTCCACAACACCACTGTGTCAAACAGACCCAGATATTCTACGTACTTCTACAGATTCCTGCATTTTCAGTAGTTGCATTGCAGTCTGTGGTTGTTTGTGAACATTGTTTTAATAACAGTCATCTGCCGCATTCCTGCCTTACCTTGTGTTGAAATCGTAAAATATACCCCCAACGTTATGAAGACAAGATGTCCTCATCCCGCCCAAGAATCATAAAGAGAATGGGTAAGATTTTCTGAAACTGAAGTAGGCATCGAGTAAGAAGCATCCTGTATAGCCAGCGAAATGTGGGCAAGGTGGTGAAAGTGTGAATTAAAGTATTGTGTCTCTTCTGTAGGTTGTGGGGTTATAAAAGTGGGCGATAAGTGATGGCGGAGTGTAGTTCGTCGTGTACTGACGAGTGGCTGAGACACTGGGTCTGCAATGTATGGGTTATGGCCTGACAGGCGTGAACTGGATGTGGTAAAAGTGATATATATATATATATGTAGTCTAAAGCAAGTGTGCTGGTGAGGGTAAGTAGTGGTGTGGGAGCTAACCTGGTGGACGGGGATAGTTAATGGTGGTAATGGAGGAAGGGGCTAAAAGTGGGGAGTACATGAATAACATAGAAATGTGTTATACATTGCTACAAGAACCTGAACTTGTACAATTATACAGTAGTTTTCATTCTTAAAATTCACCACTTAGACTGCCTCTGCATGTAACAAAACACTCTTACATACCCATTTTTTTTACATGAAAGATTTCTTTAAAACATACATTTTTTACAATTAAATAAAAGCGTATATTACACCATGGGAGGCCTCCACCATGAATCTATGTGCAGTATAATGTTCAATGAATAAATTAGCAACCAAATATTCAGCTTCACAATAATTTGAAGTCTCATTATAAACAACAATTTATATTATGCACAAATAGAACTATCAATATACATAAATGCTTATTATTATCAATGACAATACTTTGATTGTAAAATATGAAACATATATAACATTCCACTTGTTATTGCTATCTTTAGATGCTGGTGTATGTTAGAAAACATTCAATAACTTTACGCTTTTTTAAACATCTCCGCCTTGACCATCTCCCTATGTATCACAACGTATAAATTTATATTCCGTCTTCCCCTTATTTTTTCTCGTTTACAATTTTTTAGTGGATTAAATTTTAATTTTAACAACACTCGCCGGTTAGATACCATCATATCACAGTGACGTCACGTACCACTTTTATATATAATATGATCACATCACTCACGTTGTTCTAACATGTAATTAATTGTCCAGGATTTGTATTTGAATGTACAACAAAACAAATCAATCATTATAATGGGAGAAGGCATTAGTCTTACTAATTTTAAATTCATCATAAGCTAATAATGTTGTCTTTGTACACTATAATTGTTTATGTACTATGTTTGGATACATCCTTCAGTAGGCCTATATATCAGGCAATAGGCATTGTGAGGAAATATGGTACAAATAATGTTAATGGTATTTGCCTGGTCTCATATTTTATCGTTACTGGTGACTATGCCAAGTGTCCGATCAGGGTAGAATAAGCTGAACGTGTGGGATGGGAAGATATAACGCCGTATAGGTAGAAATAAGATGTTATGAGACTAAAAAAGGGAATGTTGTGAAAGCCCTTGGGAGGAGAATTATTTAAATCAATGACGACGTGAAATGTGAATGATACAGTCATGTTGGTGTCATGCACGAGCGCGGTCAGTTACCCGTGGGCGAGGTGATGCGCAATGCTGACTGTGCTCGCCACTTCTGGTGACACTCAGATATGCAAAATCTCCTGGTGCACATTCTCCCGGCGCACTACGGTCGTTAGTTGAAGTCGAGACGTAATGTGGGCCTGTTTGCGCCAGTAGTAGTCGCCTCCGTTTTTGCGACGGGTTATCATCATGCTCTATTTTCATTAAACGCCATAATTGTAGAACGCCACCGTGTAACCGTTGGTATCTTCTCATAGGGTCTGTTGATCCTCCGCTGTTTTTGGTCGTATTTCCTGATGAACGGGAATGGGCAGGGATGGGTGTCTGATTGTTGCAAGGTAGGAACACTGGCATGCGTTGGCAGTTTGTAATGCCTTAGTTACTCTGTAATCTCGTTGCAATTTGTACTCTACGTATATAAAGGAATAAGATGGAAGAAATTAGTTCAGCAAATTGTGAAATGCTTGTGTACGAGAACTCTGCGTACGTGATTAAATAGAAGAGTGTTGGGGGAAAAGTATTGTCAGTTGAGAGAGAAAATTTATATCTGCGGGGGAAGTATTGTTGGAGCCCTTAGTTGAATCAGTAAAGTTCCTCCTGAATTAATTAGTTTTGCTTAATTAATTGTCCCCCAACTTTGTGACAACATCAGCAAACTCTAATTTTAACACCTCTAAAATGGCAGCATATTCTTGCAACTCTACCGACAAGAATCTATGCTGCATAGACTTTGACCTTAAGTTCACTGGTAGGTCAGGACAGAATCCAAACATTAACTGTTGCTCCCTAGCATTTAACAAAGCCTGGGTTTTCCCAATAAAATCAATACCAAGAATAATTTCATGATTCAAGCCCTGCACGCCCCTAAATTCTAATTTCCATGAAAATTTACCAATCTTTATTTTAAATCGTGCCATACACCTAGAATACACTATTCCCCCATCGGCAAGAGAAAATCCTAATTCCAGTCTTTTCTTTACCTTTATCATTCCTTTAGGTAGCACCTTCAACAATAAATTACAAAAATCATGGCTAATTAACGAACAAGACGCTCCTGAATCAACTAATACATCTACCTCCACATTAGTTATCAGCACTGGCACAAACAGTAGCCCATACTTGTGCTCAAACGCATAATTAGTGACAACATTTATCTCTTGCGATTTTATCTTACGTGGACACTGCTGCGCCTGAACATATACCTTTTCCCCACACAAATAACACAGTATATCAACCAATAATCATTTCTTAATGTCCCTAGAAGATGTGTATGAGGAAATGCCTCTGTCATTCCTATTAACATTTGAAGAGCTAACCTGCTCCAGGTCCACCTACACCCCTCTACTAATAAAAGCCTGATCCGCATCACTTATGGTAGCCACAGCTTGCTTACTCTTTGCTTTTAAACTACACTTGCTCGTAGCATGATTCATCCTGTTGCATATCTCCTTAATGGTGATTTCAATACGAGACACCAATTCCAATAGCTGAGCCAACGTCTGTGGCTGAGAAACAAACACAAAAAATCTGTGATTTTTAGGCAAAAGATTGTAAAACATAATTTGAGTGAAATAACTTTCACTACATGGTAGCCCTAATACTTCAACTAAGCCTATGGTTTCAAAAACAAAATCCCACATTGATTGTGAAGGCAGCTAAGCTCTTTCCATTAACTTGAGCTTAACCTTCAAAATAGCATTCTCTGAAGAAACCAATTCCAAACACTGATGAATTAAATCAGGCAATCCCAATTTTCCCTCATGGTCTTTCTGAAAACTCCATGAAAATCATCCGGCGCATTAAAAATAGAAGCAGTGTACAAACTTTGCTAATCACACAACTGCTAAGCTAACAATTTATTTTATGCCACAAAAAAATTACAATATCAGTAACAGACAATTTTAACACTAGCACCCTGTTAATAAAAGTGATTCATTGCTTTAAAAGCAGTAGTGGTCTCGCCCAGGTTGGTCTCGGTTCCTTGCGACGTGACACTAGCCATGGCTGCAGCGTATTTTCGCACCAATGATCTGGCTTCCGCACGTGATATTTTGATCGTGTCAGTGTCAGCTACTGTCTCCTTTGCATCAGTTAACAACTGAACCAAAGAGGTTTACTCAAACGCTGTAACCAGCCGGTTGCTTTTTTTTCTTCTCTTTCTTTCTTTCTTTTTTCTTCTTCTTCTTCTTCTTCCAATTTGTACCAGATTAGTTGCACAAATTTTCTCCCCTACATAAAAATTACAAATAACCCTATACAAAACAAACAGCTTTTAGCAGAGCGCGCAGAAATGTGCGGCGCCCTCTGGCGAATGCTGCAGGCTACATTTTCACCTGCAGCATACCCAAAAGGCCACGACATCACTGCCAACCCCAACAGTTACATTTTGACTTCAATTTACCATAAATAACTATAATCATTAAAAATGTGTAGTAAAAAAACTGATTCATGTAGAGTTATGCCGATGTCTAAGGGAGAAAACATGCAAATATACCTAGTTTGTAGGAAAAATATAGTCTCATATATTTTTAACGTTTTTGTATAAGAGTTGTCAGGACCATGAAATATCAATATTTTAGTATCAGCAATGTTATCTCAACATTTAACATTTACAAACACATTTTGCACTAAGTCTATGTAGTAATTGCCAGGACCCCATTTTAAATGCAACAAATATTAAACATATCTCTTTAAAAGAACTTTATCTTTACTAGTTTCATCCCAATCATTAATTTCACTACACTTTTCAAAACTTTCAAAAAATTCTACTACATCCTGCTCTGAACTCCCATGAAATTTTCTATATTTACTGACTGTTGCAACACAACATGAACGGGTTGTGTAGTCGTCATTACTTCCATACTGTTTTTGCAATTATGTTGTGTAGGGTTTCAACTAGAGTGGAATTCTGTTTGTGTACTATCTTCTGAAAGGGTAGTATATAAATTCTGATAAGTGTTACTAATTCTCTGAGAGCGTGGTTCTAGATATTCATGTTCGTCTTCATGTACTGTAGGCTGAAATGTTGATGTAGACAGTAAATTTTTTTAATATCCTCTGGCTGAAGGCCTGTTATTATGTGTACTTTTGGTCGGTTCCTCATGAACGGTACTCTGGTTATCTAACTGGTAAGATAACTGTGTGCTCTGATTGTAATGTGTGTGTCCTGGACTGGCAGATAAGTCAATGAAGTTTTTAAATTTTCCAGTTAAATTGTTTTTTCCCTTCACTGAACTCAGACATATTTACTGATTAATTTTATTATTTAAAAAATGTTTTAAGCATGTACTGTCTACTTATAATGCATGTATGAGTTATAAGTGGGGTAGAGTGTTTGAATATAAAAATTAAAACAACAAAGTACTGCTGATTACAGTTAATCCCTCTAAAACTACTGTTTAAAAATAAGGAAAATCCCAATAATGTGGGTTTTGAGAGCGCAGTGTTAGTGAAGGTAATAATGCTCGAAATAGCATGTGGTACGGGTGGGTGGGGAATTTATTTAAAGGAAGGAGGAGGTGTATGGTAGAGTACTGATGCAAGGCGAGAGGGTCGGGAGGAACCAAACCTCCACCAATGTTATACTTCCTTAAGGGGAGTATAATTCATTCAGTTCATGAAGGGAAGTCTGGGACAATTAATTAAGCAAAACTAATTAATTCAGGAGGAACTTTACTTATAAACTTACAATAATTACAGCGAAATGTGATTGGTGGGGTTACGGATAAAGGTAGGTATGAAAAACAATCTGTTATGGGAGGACAAGGATATAAGGGGCTCCGGGCTCGCTCTCTCATACTAGCATAAGACACTTACCCCCAATCGCCGCTCGGAGACCGCCGTTCAGGGATGACCAACGCCGATGACATACCGGCAGAAGTAAGAGCCTAATAGCTACTTATCCGAATATAGACACTTTCCTCCAGATATGTTTTGTGTATTGCTAGATACAATTTCATTTGACAATTTATTTCATTGACAAATTTGCTGCAGTAAAATATTGCAAAGTGAATTTGTAATTAAATGAGGACTGGAAAGATTATATACTGAGTGGACAGTGAATCTTTATTATTCTTAGTGTATTCAATTAAACTAAAATTTTAACAATTACTAATTTAAAAAAGTTATCTGCATACTTGTGGTTATGTAATTTGCTTTATAAGGAGTAAATCAGTCATTCAGAATTCTTCATTGTTTTGTTAAGTAAAGCCGCTAATTTTTTCTTATTATTAATATTTTTTTCACTTTACTTATAAGTATTTGATTCTCTGTGTATGTTGTATGTGAATGTTGGTAAAAAAAAAAAGGAAAATAAATTGGAAAGGGCAAAAAAAAGTTGGGAGAGGGCACTTAGCTAGTATTTGCAAATGGGCGACTTTTACCTTAAGATGGCCGTGATCACAATGAAAGCAATTAAATCACCAATAACTGAAGAGTGAGTGTTATTGCAGTGTATGGTGTTTAGTCATCATGAGCACTAGAATATTGTTGACCAGTAAACTTTACAGTTATTATTTGACCAAACAGTACAATGAGAGGTGTTTGGAATTAACAACGTGCAGTGGCGGTGGGAAAACCACTTTAAGAAAAAACCAGATTGCAGCCATCAGAATCAGACCCACGACCTCCCGAATGTGAGTCAGACATCTACCACATGACCAAATGCACTGTATGTACAGTATATGTGGGCACTTCAATAAAATTGTTACATATCTAGTCACTGATGTGAAATACCAAAATTAAATGAACTATACTTCCACTGGGGAAAAAACTTGAACTGAAGTAGATATTAAATAATAAGAGATATTAAAAATCACTTTTAGTAGTGAAACACAAAGTACTTATTTTAAACCATACCTGCTGTGAACATTTGTTTGCATTGTAAAATAACAAATCAATATCAACATCATTAATAATAAATGAAATGAAAAGCCACAATAAACAGAATAAAAAAGTGAATTTGTACCATGATATTGTAGACCACATATGATTGGTTTCCAACCTTTGCCATGTCGAACAGGTAGTGTCCAGTATTAAGACATATGGTATTTGCCTAGATTAAGCAGAGTATTTATTTTTGCATTGCACACCAATGTCACCAGACATGTTGACACTCACATATGATGAAAGGGATCTGGTAGATGGCAGGGATTGTCAGGCCCACCACGAAGCGGCATGCTGCCCACGACCAGAAGTTCTGCGAGATGGCTGTGAGGAAGCTCCCAGCCAGCATGGTTCCGAGGCACATGAAGAATGAAAATCGCCTACCTATTCTGGAAAATTTAGGAAAGGATTCTAGAATGAGAGTAAATTGACACCCAACTGTTTTTGTTTATCGAAATGCATGCATATACTGTATACAGTCTCTAATGCTTATCTTCTCAGTGATGTACCTCACTTAACACAGGACATAAATCCTCACTTGAAATTAAATTTTTGCAAAATTTACTGCTGAGAAATTGTTTTAATGTATTTCTGATACTTTTATACAACTTTACTTCTGGGTTGTAGAAACTGCCCTATACTGTATGTAATACCTAATTTAAGTTTTGATTGCACCAAAATGAAATTTATAAGAAAAGAAAATGTCTTAAGGCAGGTGCTAAAGACTTGCC
>NQII01002550.1:260254-282131 GCA_002778355.1 Clitarchus hookeri
GGTTGTGGGACAGCGCCGCTCTCATACGCCTAATGCGTCACACATCAAAGTCTTGAAACCTTTTTTGGATTATTTTTAAATATATTATGGATCCGGCAAACCAACTGGAAAACTGACACAGCTATGAGGCTGTAAAACTGTTGCGAACACAAATATATTAATAGTACAACAAATTGTGCTATAATGAGAACAAAAAAAATGCAACCTATTTCAGAGACTACTTATACAATATTCAATTTAGTAAAATGTTGATAAATTAAGCTACTTTTTCCAAGCCTACTGCCAACACCATTGTAATTACTCAGGTTAATGTTAACATTACAATATTGTTTCGTTACAGGGAGTGTTTTTTTATAAGTAGATATCCAAAGTGAATAAAATTAACTGTATGTGATGCAGATCTAGTCACTTATAAAAAGTTATATAACAGTACTGCCTTGGCCTGGTAGTGAACTCAGGTCTTCAAGCATGACGCTTGTCACCTAAGCTAGCCAGGCTATTGGCATTTGAACCAACAGCAGAGAAAAGTTGTACAGTATATCAACTGCAATTGTGTTTGTTTGTTTATGGTGGTTTGAGTTTTTGTGAATTATTTGCTTTTATAAATAATTTTTCTACTACCAATTTACAATAATAGGTAAACTTTGTATCGTAGATGGATGGGTGGACAGATTAAATCATTTAAATAATGTATCAATGAGTGAATGAAAGGATAAATAAACAAGTGAATGAGTGCACGGGCGTGACCATGATGTGGTCTGGGTATGCACAGGACCACCCATTAAGTATGACAGGTGAGGAAAACTAGATAAAAAATTACCCCTTACACCGGCACTGGACGGGTGTTACTTTAATTCCACAAGAGAAAGATATATTCCAGTGTTTTCAAAGGAGCCAACACGAAAAAATTTATTTAGAGCCCTGGCCACATACATGGATATATGCGCTGGTTTTTGGAATGGGACAAACCATTACCTTAACTCTAGCCACACTTATGAGTGAGTGAATAGATGAATTGATGAATGTATTAACTAAAGTTAATAAATAAATAAATAAATAAATAGATGAATAATGATGTCAGTGACGTATATTAATCCCAGGTTCACACACCTGTCATTGAGTATTCCAAAGATGTACACACCTATTGGCCCACCAGTGTTGAGGGAGACCAGGCCAACCGTAGGGTAGATGGCTCGACCGCACACTAAGTCATACTGCAACAACAGTCACTTATCATACAGGTTTAAAGCAACATGCAGTAAAAAAAATATTTACTCCAATTTAAATTGGTTTATAAACATTAATGGGGAAAAAATAATCTTGATAAGCATCTCATCATTACAAATATATTATTGTATGTTTTCCACTTAAACAAACAATATATCCACGGACCAAGTAAAGAGAGAAAAATGGAAAAGGCACAATACTTAAGTGAATATGTACAGCTGGCAATACAAACTGATATTAAATACAAAGAAAAGTACATGCAAATCTGATATACAGGATACACCTCATTTTCAATGCTGTTGGAAACATCTAATTGTACCTAGTAAGTTTTTTTTTTAAATAATTTTATTGAATCAAGTTTTTACACATGAAAGCCATTAAACACACACTGAAAAAATACATATATAATATGAATCCATGCCGAGGTTCAAACTCAAAACCTTCAGCTACCCATGCTGTCGCTATATCAAAATTATAATTGGAAGAAATGAATACAGATTCAGTTTGAAATTATACTCTATCCTAAGGTTTTCTTTATAATACAGTTAGTTAAAATTTTACGTACCATTTCCATAACAGGTACTTGTATTTCAACAGCTACAAGTACACAAAATAAATGTTGGTGCCAGTAACTTTCAAATCAGCACTTACATCAATGACAATTGATGAAATAACTTCAGTGGTGTTGTATTCCCAACCATCATTACACTGCTCCACAGACCAACTGGAGTTCGGAGTCAGGTCTTCAATTGAATACTCCTCTAACAACTCCGTCCAGTTAATGCTATACTGGGTACACTTACTGTACGTGGAATTGGAAGAATCCTGTCACAAAAAGAAGGTTCCATTACAGCTTATCACTTATGCATCACAGTTTGCTTTTCTTTATGCTAGGAAGAGAGTCAAGAAATGTCTTACATATTATGTTAAACTTACATCTAAAACAGACATATCTACAGCTAACTCAGGACCCTGAATGCAGAGCTATCTGAAGATATTTTAATAAACTTGGCCATGGTGTCCAACCCCCTCAGTTTACAGGGCAGTTCTGTATAAAGGCTCATCTCATCACCTTCAACACATTAATTTTTTTCTTTAAATTTTTTAAAATGATTCAGATGGCACATGTCAGCCAATAACTGCTGACTGTCTTAGTCCAAAACACAAATTAAAAGAGTTATTTCCAAATAACTCAAAACAGTATTTTGTGATATGGTACACATAAAAGTTAAAAAATAATGAGTGAAAAGAAGCGTATATTATTATTATTCAAAACTGTGGAATTATTAAAAATGTAACTTTATATCTTGTCTCAAAAAAATTTCTAAATGGTAACTTAAGTAAAATATTTGGCTAAAACTCGAAATAGTTTTTAATGACACCTGAATGCCATAAAGAAATTTCTTGAGAATTCATAATGTGAATTGTGTGTAAATTCATTTCAAGTTTCATTATAAATTTAACAATTTAAAAAATCTTGAACTTTAGCCTTAATCATAGGCAAACTAAAAAGAACTGCACTTCACAGAAATTTATTTGCGGCATTCTTATGATTCTATGAAATATTTTCCACATCAAACAATTGTGTTTCATTAACTTTTCAAAATTAATTTGAAGCATTATCTATAGTAAAAATTGTGATATAAATTGTTTTTTCATTGTTTTGGAATTTTAACTAAATTACTGTTGATACCATATTTAAAAAACTCTAAAATTTCTCCAAAACTTAGGAAAAACAATTTTGGCATTTGGTACAGCTTACTCATCTGAAGGTATTTTCTGCATTTCAGATCGATAAACACTGGAGTGATAAGGGCTACACTGTTATGTGCATTAAGTGTGCCATCATCACTAAGTACAAAGCTCTGAACTGGCGTGCAGTGTTCTCGCCACGCTACTGTACCTATGAGACTTCAACATGGATGCCCAGTGCAGGACCGGCTAAGTGAAACAATAGAATAGATAGGGGTTTGCATTTTGAATTATTTTAGGTGTGTCCTGGCTACCTTTTGTTATATCACTTTCAAACAAAAATCGTTTTATCCATCTTTGCCCTGGTCATATTGCTAGAAATAGTTTTGTTGTAAAATTTTTAATAGTCTGAAAATTATGGGTAAATTAAGTTTTTGGGCATAACCAAAAAAAAAACCTTATATATTTTCTCCTACCTGCTCTCTTGTAGCATGGTTCTTCTCTTCAAATGCACAAAGCGTTTTTTGTTTGAAAGTTAAATATCATTAAAGGTAGCTGTTGCATGCCTAGAATTATTTAACATGTAAAACATTATTCTTTTGCTTAAACGGTTCCACACTACGCAGCACCATAAAGCAGTGTAAAGTCTGTAGCAAGGTGTAATGCAGAGTTCTCAAGTATTTTTTTTATGTACCTGATATGTATATTTTGAGATACAGCACTTTGTAAAAGATTTTTTTCAACTGTGTTGGAGTGCTTTGAAATGGTGTTTCTAATGTGTACAAGTCTTAAAAGCACTCAACAGGCCTCATATTAAGTGCTTTTTTCATAGATCAGCACACTGGGTGCTCATTTAAAAGTTTCATGGGAAAAAGTGTATTTCAAACACTCTGCAACACAGTTCCAGTGTCAAGTAGGTGGGTCCATTAAGAACACCTGGTATGCTAACTGGGTTTCAGCACGTTTTGTAATACATGTTTTTGAAACACTTTTATATGTGCACAGTCTGTTTGCACACAAAAAAAAACACATCAGACAAGGGTGGGGTACAATTTTCAACAGATCATGCTTATTGCAAATACTACTTTGAAGCTCTTCAACATAGCCAAAAATCATATTTTGAGACTGTTTAAGCTTAAAATATTCTGGGTGAGTTCCTACAAAACTGGAATAGGGCCCTGAACTGAATTTTGCTGCGGACTTTCCACCATAGGTACATGCAGAAACTATGAGAACCCTGCATGCCAATTGAGAGCCCTGGTAATGGTCCACTTGATGCACATGGCAGTGTTACCCTTATCACTTGCGCACTCATCTGCCAGAGCCATATAAAACAGTTCCAGGTAGGTTGGCCCATAAGGGGACTCCCAAGTAAACAATATTAAATGCCTCAAGGTCACATCCGGCCATAAGGAAGCATTGCGACAGCAATGAAAAATAGCCTAAACACGCCTTGCGTGTGTCCTGTTTTCTCAGAATTTTAAGCAGTGACTATAGGCTTTTAATACAGCAATCTTTTTCCTACCAAAAATTTACAACAGTAAACACAACAGAAATTTTTTGTTGGCTCCTGTTGTATTCTAGTAGTTTCTGTTGTATTTTGTTGGTTTCTGTTGTACTCTACCGACCTCCCGGGGTGCTGTCGGTTGGTACACTGCTGGTCTGTGGTTGCGGGATGTTCTGGGTTTGAATCCTAGNTACCGACCTCCCGGGGTGCTGTCGGTTGGTACACTGCTGGTCTGTGGTTGCGGGATGTTCTGGGTTTGAATCCTAGGTAAGACATGGATGTTAGTTTAAGTTAGGTTATCAGTTAGTTTGTAAGCCATCCCCTGATAAGCCTTCAGGCATTACACCGGGGGATGTTAATTAGCCCTTCCAATCTGTAGTATTCTTGTGGTTCCCATTGGTTTCTGTTGTGTTTTGTTGGTTTCAATTGTGCTGTAGCCAGTTGGTTTCTGTTGTATTCTAGTGTTTTACATTGGTTTCTGTTGTGTTGGTTTCTATTGTGCTGTAGCTAATTGGCCTCTGTTGTATTCTAGTATTTTACATTGGTTTCTGTTGTTTTTTCTTGGTTATTATTGTGTTGTGGCCAGTTGGTTCCTGTTGTATTCTAATAGTTTCTATTGGTTTCTGTTGTGTNTTTTCTTGGTTATTATTGTGTTGTGGCCAGTTGGTTCCTGTTGTATTCTAATAGTTTCTATTGGTTTCTGTTGTGTTTGGTTGGTTCCTGTTGTGCCATAGTTTTTTGGTTTCTGTTGTATTAGTGATTTCTATTGATTTCTGTCGTATTACAGTGGTTTCCATTGGTTTCTGTTGTGCTTTGTTGGTTTCTGTTGTATTGTGACATTACCTTCAGTTATAAATTTGAAAATTAATTTTTTGAAGTAGTGGTATTTTTTTTTCCAAATGTGTGCACAAAGTAATATATGTTAGATTATTACATTATATGGAATTATGTTAGTAACTAAAAGAAAAATAAATAGTTAATTATTTTTATCTATCTGTTTGGAAATTGTACACTTATTTATCACATTCAAATAAATAAGTTTTAGTGAATTCTAGTAGAGAGTTTTCGAACTGGTAGCTCACATTGGTTTCTGTTGAATTTCTTTGGTTTCATTTCATTCTGTTGTATTTTGATGTCCCAGTGTTTTCCATTGGTTTGTGTTGTGTTGGCTTTTATTGTGTTTCACCCTGTTGGTTTCTGATGAAATCCTATTGTTCTGCTTTCATTTCTGTTGTTTTTTTGTGGTTTTCTGTTGTAATTATAGTGGTTCCCATTGGTTTTTGTTGTACTATTCTGTTGGTTTCTGGTGTATTTCATACTGTTGTAGTCCCAGTAATTTATATTGGTTTCTGATGTGTTTTGTGGTTGTCTGTGTTGTATTTCTAGTGGTTTCTANTGTTGTAGTCCCAGTAATTTATATTGGTTTCTGATGTGTTTTGTGGTTGTCTGTGTTGTATTTCTAGTGGTTTCTATTGTATTTTGTTGGTTTCTGTTGCATTTCATTGTTGTATTCTGATGTGATGTGTGGTTTTCTGTTATATTTCTTGTGATTTCCATTGTTTTCAGTTGTATTTTGTTGCCTCTGTCACATTTAATTCTGTTGTATTCTGATATAGTTTCAGTAATTTCTATTGGTTTTTGTTGTGTTTATGGTTTTATTTTGTATTTCTAGTGGTTTCCATTAGTTTGTATTGAATTATATGGTTTCTGTCACATTTCATTCTGTTATTATTCTGAGTGACTGAGTGAAGAGATTTGGGCGGCTATTAAAAGTGAGGTCTTGAGAGCTGATGAGGGTGATTGAGGTGAGTATGGAGNTTTCATTCCAATGTATTCTGATGTAGTATCAGTTATTTCTATTGGTTTTTGTTGTGTTTATGGTTTTATTTTGTATTTCTAGTGGTTTCCATTAGTTTGTATTGAATTATATGGTTTCTGTCACATTTCATTCTGTTATTATTCTGAGTGACTGAGTGAAGAGATTTGGGCGGCTATTAAAAGTGAGGTCTTGAGAGCTGATGAGGGTGATTGAGGTGAGTATGGAGCAGCACCGGAATGAAAGGCCTGGGGAATGGGAAATCCCGAGAAAACCCGCTGACCAACTGCATTATCCGGCACGATTCCCACATGCAAAAATCCGGGAGTGGCCTGGCTGGGGATTGAACCCGGTTTGCCATGGTAGGAGGTGAGCAGGATAACCGCTCAGCCACCGCGGCCTCTGTTGTATTCTGATGTAGTCTGAGTAATTTATATTGGTTTCCTACATGTTTTGTGGTTTTATGTTGTATTTCTAGTGGTTTCCATTGTTTTGTGGTGAATTTTGTTGGTTTCTGTTGCATTTCACTCTGTTGTATTTTGATGTAGTCTCAGTAATTTCTATTGGATTCTGTCACATTTCATTCTTTTCTTTTCTGAAGTAGTCCCAGAAATTTGTATTGGTTTTTGATGTGTTTTGTGGTTTTCTGTTGTATTTCTAGTGGTTAATGTTGTATTTGGTTGGTTTCTGATGCATTTCATTCTGTTGTACTCTGACGTAGTCACAGTAATTTATATTGGTTCCTGTTGTGTTTTGTGGTTTTCTGTTGGATTTATGGTGGTTTTAATTGTATCACAACAGAAACCAATGCAACACAACATAAACCAATGGAAACCACTAGAATACAACGAAAACAACAGGCTATGACAGAACAGACACCAGCAGAAGCTACTAGAACAAAAAAAACCTACAGAACACAACATATACCACTAGATTCTCACAGAAAACAATAGACTACAGCATAAAAGAAAACAACAAAACACAACAGTAACCAATGGAATACAACAGAAGCCAACAGGCTATGGTACATCAAAAACCAACAAAACAGAGCAAAACCAACAAACAGAAGTCAATAGAAACCACTAGAATACAACACAAACCAACATAATAATTTACAACAGAAACCAACCTAATCCACTAGAAGAAGTTGTACTCTAATAGAAAACAATTAAAACCAATGGCCCAGTGTTTCTGACAACAGAAACCATTGAAATGTTCTCGGTCCACTAAATTTGTATACAACAGAAACCACTGGAATCCAATAAAAACTTTTCGGTCACCAATGGAGAACAACAGAAACCAACAAAAATACATTAGAATGATAATACCATACAAAAGAAACCACTGAAATTTCTGTTGGATTTTGTTGGTTCCTGTTATAAATTTTTGGTAGGGTTGAGAACAGATATGGCATTGTTGCTATAGCTTAAAATACAGTTTTAAAAAAGAATAAATATAATCAGAGTGCTACTTATAATGTTTTTTGCTGACTTTGACACTTTTTAATTACCTACCACATTTGTGTTTCGATAAATAAATTTATGAATAGGCAACAAAATATAACTTTCATTTCTGCCCTGAAAAAGGATGTACATTGAAATAGTCCATAGTTTTTGCTTTTAATTATAATAAACTCAACTGCTTACAACGAGACCCATATGACAACTACGGAGGGGCCTTAGTGAAGCACGGTGTCTTTAGCAGGACCGGAGTGGCTCACCTCGGTGGGGATGGCGAGGCGGCGACGCAGCTCAGACGATAGATGCAGGAGGCCGGGCACGCGGCACCAATGGTCCGGCGTGTCGGCCATGAAGAGCTGACTGAAGGCGCAGAATCCACAGGGGACGCACGCCGGCAGGCACACCAGCCACACCAGAAGCTTCTGGTAGCGGCCGAACTCGCCCACGTGCGGCAGCAGGTCATCCAGGTCCACCTTGTCTTCCCCGTCCGCCTGGAAGAACCCCCCGGACACCAACCGCAACGCGTAACATGCGTGTTCATGCTGCAACAATGCTAGTAGTAGAGATGTCCTGGTTCTGGAACAGGTACTTCAAAATCGGCAGTGTTGAGGTGCAAGATGCAGGCCGGGACAGTTGTTCATGCTTAGTCATCTCCAGGCCCCAGCAACTCGAATAGCGAAAAAAAAACCTTACCGAACGCACCCACTAAAGTTGAGGTTCTAAGGTCTTATAACTTCAGCATTAAAAAAATAAATGTTGCGTATTTATACATATTATTTGCTACCTGAATATTGTGTAAATATACAATAAATTACCATGCAGCTTATCTCTATATATACTGTATAAACAAGTGCTGTTATACCTAGGCCTATTTATATATATTTAATTTTGATGGTGTTAGCACAGTATTTTTGTCTGTGTGAGATTCACAAGTGTTTGTTGTTTCATATCCTGTGTAGTTTCGTGAATATTTGCATGAAACTGTTACAAAGTAGAGATTCATCTTCATGATTATGATAGTTACCGCAGGAGGTAATGAAGTCAAAACATGCTGTTTCTCAGTAGGCGTAAGAACACTACATTTGTCGGCCTAGATGTGTTTAGTTATCACGTCGAGTGAACTGTCTGGAACATTTATAGCAGCTAAGAAAATCATGAGATGGGTTCTTCAAACAATCACTCTTCTCATGTCGCCGAACATGGTAGCTTTTGCTGAAGAACGTTCCACAGTAACATCACTGTTTTCCATGTAATTTTCCAGCAGTTGGAGAACGTAGGGGAGAGTGGGGTAATCACGGACGCGGGGTAATCGCGGACACCGTTGTCTGGCTCTGTTAGAAAAGGATGGAAGATATTTCGACTGATGCAATCGTGAGTCGATACCCGACCGCAGTGGCGAACAAAGAGCCGTGAACTGATGACGCGCTCGCTGTACAAGGTATGTTAACTTAATATTTTTCCAACAATGTCATATAATTTTTGGACAAAATTGAATAGGTGTATAATATTGTAGGTATATCATAGAAATCCGTTACATTTTTTGTGAATTAACGCCTAATTCAACAATGTTTTTAAGGACTTGACGCGTGCATTACACAATTCTAACCTGAAATTAAACAATAGTTTTGTGTTACTGTGCGTGTTGGGTAATGGCGGACGATTTCAGTGGGGTAATCCCAACCGTCCGCAATCACCCCTCAACAATCAAACTATTATTGTTTATTTTATAATATATGTCTAACAGTCAACCGCTGTGGGCTGATGGTAATAATGAATGATTTTGGTTAACATTATTGTCAATAAATAAAAACATGATATACTATTGCTATTATATTTAAGTGTTCCTCCTCTGCTGGATTGGGAGCAAAGAAAAAAACATAGAATGTTCAGCCGCTTTTCTGTGTGTCTGTGGATTTTGTTTTGTTTGTTTGTTGCCTGCTTTCTGACCTGTACCTGCGTAAACTTGTTTGTTAATTACAAATGTATATATCTACTCAAATATATTTCAGATGCCACGAAATTACCAAAGAAAGACAGAGACCAAATACAAATTAGAAGACTTAGAAAGAGCCATTCGGGATGTCAATAACAAAACACTTTCACTAGGAAAAGCAGCTGCTACGTATTCTGTTCCAAAAAGTACTATACACGACCATCTGAAGAAAGAAGTTATACAGGAACCAAAAACTGGAAGAAAGGCTATATTTTCTGAAAAACAAGAAAGAGAACTAGAAGAATATATCATAAAATGCAGTAAGCTATTTTATGGTTTAACTATAGAAATGGTGCGGGAAAATAGCTTACACATTTGCCGATGTAAATAATTTAAAGCACAATTTTGACAAAACATCCAAACTGGCAGGGAAAGATTGGTACTACGGATTTTAAAAAAGGCATCCTGATATTTCGCTACGTAAACCTGAGTCCATTTCTATCAATAGAATTACAGCTTTTAATGAAACAGAAGTGAAAATGTTCTTCAACAACTTGGAAGCTTTGCAAACAAAACACCACTTCGATGCTAATCGTATTTACAATGTTGACGAGACAGGCACATCTAATATCCAAAGAAATGCAAAAATTTTAGCACCAAAAGGTCAAAAACGAGTCGGCATGGCAACAAGTGGTGAAAGAGGCACTACAACAACAGTGGTTTGTGCATTTAGTGCTTCAGGAAGATATGTAGGTATTTGGCCAATAAATACAACCAAATTTGATGAATATTTCATAGATGCGATGTCACCACCTGGAAATCCCATTGGCAAATTGCAAAGTGACATATCAGTGACACCTGATGCGCAAATAGTATCGACATCAAATGTGCAAAGAGAAGTGACACTTGATACGCAGGTGCAGCAGAGACTAGTAACCCCTGCAGCTGTACTGGACAAATCAATCCCACTTGAAGATATTGTTAATGTTCCCAAACTGCCACAACAGAAAAGTAAACAAACTGTCAGAAAAAAAATTCAGTGATAATAACTAGTACTCCTATGAAAGATATTTTAGAACAAAACGAAGAAAGGAAGAAAACTAAAGAGCACACCAAAGGGAGTGAAAAGACTGTAAGTTCCACTGAAGGTAAGAAAGGTGTGAAGAATCTTAGAGCATTTTCAAATGATAACATTAAGACAAAGGTTCAAGAAAAGGACATACCACGCAAAAAAACAAAGACCAATGAAGGAGATGTGAAGGACAATCAGTATTATTCCCTAATTTGTGGCAAAGAGTATGAAGATCCTCTCAATGAAGATTGGATAAAATGCTATAAATGTAATTTATGGGCCCATGAAAACTGTACTAAGGGTGAAAGTACATCAAGAGGATTTATATGTGATGATTAGACTATGTCCGTAATTACCCCACACACACACTCCGTAATTACCCCACGTGCTGTGGGGTAATCCCGGACACCAAGGTTTTGTTTTGTTATTAATATTTGATTTTATGTTGGAAATTATCTAAGTTGATTATGAGAACTTACGATTGATTAGTTTAAGTGACCTGTCAGTAATAAATAACAGTAGTAACTTTATTTGGTTACGTTTTATTTCAGTTCTCCCTTAAGTGTTCGCAATTACCCCACTCTCCCCTACATCTATAGAGATAAGCTCTACAGTAGACTTAGTACAATCATTGGCTTGCATCATCGTCATGAAAAACTGAAGATCTTTACACAGAACCAACTTGTGTATCTACTTTGTGTAGCTACTGCTCTATATATAGACTTATTAACATATTTAATCAGTTATATTTAAGCAATTTTATGCATCCATTGAACAAGACATTTGATCTAGTACTTTGATCACATTACCATGCAGTTACATTTTCAACAGTTTCTTCCTCCAGACAAGTTCTTTGCTCAGCTTGAACTCATGCTCTGCAACTGACCCTTCCTGCCCCGCAAATGACCGTTAAATGACCCCTCCAGATCAAATGGTTCATCCTGCTCCACAACTGACCCCTTCTCCTTCTGGTCCACAAATGACCTTCTGTTTCGAAAATGACCCCTTCTAATCCGAAAATGGCCCTTTCTGCTCCGCAAGTGACCTCTAAATGGCCTTTCATGCTCCGCAAAAAACCTATAAATGACCCCTCCTTCTCAGCAACTGACCCCTCACACAATCCAGGCTTCGCATTCATGTAGTGGTTTGCAGGTTTTTTATGTTGCAATTCTCTGCAGTCGGGAAGAAGGACATCAGTAAGTGCCTATTTTCCAAGTGGGTTGAGTCCACTTGTTCTCAGCTCTAGATGATTTACTGATGCCAGGGTCAAACCAGAACCCTTGGAAACCATTTATTCTTCCTCTTGGCATAACTTGTGTATACTATCGTCAACAGTGTTTTATATTGCGTCTACATTATACACACCGCCACATTCGAGGTATTGAAGACTNCATTTATTCTTCCTCTTGGCATAACTTGTGTATACTATCGTCAACAGTGTTTTATATTGCGTCTACATTATACACACCGCCACATTCGAGGTATTGAAGACTCTAGCTAGTACAATATTCGTCACCGTTGGGCTCTGGTTTCACATAGCTACAATCCAGCCACGTATTATATTTTACAGTACCATATTTTTCCACCTCATCGATAAGTTGTTTATCATATTAGGTTTCATACTTGACATGAATGAGCAAACATCTTTCGATGTAATTGACATATACGATTAAACCTAATAATTAAGGAGACATCTGAATGCAGATCGCTTCAGGAAAATACCATTAACACTACGCTTCGGCTCGCAGAGCACTGGTGTAGGTTGTATTGTACAATCTGGTGATGTTGATGAAGGTCGTGGCTCCATGTTCGTTGAGGTCAAAGACAGGCCTTTGTATTCAAAATTCATCTTCGTATGATGAGAGAGCCCATCCAAATCGATGGTGTCAAAAAGACAACTACAATTTTTGTATATATAATCGATTCTGTTTACAGTAAAGAGCCCGGATCTGCTCACAGGAGGCATTCTGTCGTAGATCCTAAATTTAAAAAATATCGCCATGAGTGTTTTTTGTTCAAACTTAATACAAATACCTTTTTAGAAATCTATGTCGCAACCTTCATCGCTCTTTTTATATTTTGTGATTAGGTTGTTTCGTGATCTGGAAAAGTCAAGGATGTCTTCATTAGTCAATGTTGTAACTATAAACTTAGTTTTNTGATTAGGTTGTTTCGTGATCTGGAAAAGTCAAGGATGTCTTCATTAGTCAATGTTGTAACTATAAACTTAGTTTTCTTTCCTCATTTTGAAATCACATTTCTCCACTGGTCTGGGATATAAGTGTAGGGCTGATTCTTTTGGTGTTTATCAATATTAGCGAAATCCTGAGCAGGTGGTAGACATGTATGTCCCATTATTAGGTAATAATGTTCAATTTCAGTGACGACACCTGAAGAGATAAGATAGTTGTAAAGGCTAACAAGGTTGTACTTTTTGTTTTGGCCTCNTCAATTTCAGTGACGACACCTGAAGAGATAAGATAGTTGTAAAGGCTAACAAGGTTGTACTTTTTGTTTTGGCCTCCACAACTGTCAGAAAAAATAACCAGCTTTTCAACCTTTATGTCCATGCTATGAATATATTTTAACAAACAACCAGCCATTTCATCACTTCCTCTTTTAGCAACACTCTCATCCCACATAAACATGTGTCCCACATCCATGCTGAAGTTATACAGTATATGCCCACATTGTAGGTTCAAATACACTGGAGAGCCAAAAAAACTGGTATAGGAGTGCATATGCAAATACCAGAGGTATAGAACCAACCAGAGTAACGCGATGCGGTCGGCAGAGCCTATATAAGTTAACAAGCGTCTGGCAAAGTTGTATGGGAAAGGGGGGNCCAGAGTAACGCGATGCGGTCGGCAGAGCCTATATAAGTTAACAAGCGTCTGGCAAAGTTGTATGGGAAAGGGGGGCTCTACTGTTGCTGGGTTCAGAGATTGGTATCAGGGGCCCCTCCAACTCTAATTTATTAACAAGGGTTTTNGGGGGGCTCTACTGTTGCTGGGTTCAGAGATTGGTATCAGGGGCCCCTCCAACTCTAATTTATTAACAAGGGTTTTTATTTATTCCACTGTCACAAACGCTGAAACGATCAAACGTACCCCGAGGGAGACCTGTATGGGACACCTCGAGAGACTAGGGAATCACCGACACAATATATGCGAAATTAACTAGCACACTCGTAAACAACAAAACAACAGGTCAGACAGACATCACAACACAACATTCACTCCAGTCGGGAGGCTGGATGGGAGCTTAACTCCCCCGCCGAAATCCACGAACACTTAAATTTTACTTAAAATAGGCAGCACCAATTAACAGCCTAAATATGGGTCCGATGCCCAACAACCCACATACACACGGCGCCCCGCCACAGACCCAATGATTTGTCTTACAAACACCCTTGAGTTATGGGAGCCTAGGCTTCCGGTCTCACGACATGCAGGCCATTCGGTGGGATATGAGGGTTCGGTGGTGGCGNGGTCTCACGACATGCAGGCCATTCGGTGGGATATGAGGGTTCGGTGGTGGCGGAAAAGTTGATAGATCGGTTACTGCTGCTACAATGGCAGGTTATCAAGATTTAAGTGAGTTTGAACGTGGTGTTATAGTCGGCGTTCGAGAGATGGGACATAACATCTCCGAGGTAGCGATAAAATTTGGATTTGAGGGTACGGCCATTTCACGAGTGTACCACGAATATCGGGAATACGGTAAAACATAAAATCTTCGACATCGTTGCGGCCGGAAAAATATCGTGAACGAATGGGACAAACGACGACTGACGAGAATAATTAAACGTCACAGACGTGCAACCATTTCTCAAATTGGCTCAGATTTCAATGCTGGGGCATCAACAAGTGCCAGTGTACGAACTATTCAATGGACCATCATTGATATGGGATTTCGGAGCCGAAGGTCCATTCATGTACCGTTGTTGACTGCACGACACAAAGCTTTACGCCTTGCCTGGGCCCGCCAACACCGCCATTGTACTGTTGATGACTGGAAACATGTTGTCTGGTCTGATGAGTCTCATTTCCAATTGTATCGGGCGGATGGACGTGTACGGGTATGGAGCCATACTCATGAATCCATGGACCCTACATGTCAACAGGGGACTGTTCGAGCTGGTGGAGGCTCTCTCATGGTATGGGGCATGTGCAGTTGGCGTGAAAGGGGACCTCTGATACATCTAGATATGACTCTGACAGTTGACAGATACGTAAGCATCCTGTCCGATCATCTGCACCCATTCATGTCCATTGTGCATTCCGACGGACGTGGACAATTCCAGCAGGACAATGCGACACCCCACACGTCGAGAGTTGCTACCGAGAGTCTCCAGGAACACTCTTCTGACTAAGACACTTCCATTGGCCACCTAAACCACCAGATATGAACATTATTGAGCATATCTGGGATACCTTGCAACGTGCTGTTCAGAAGAGGTCGCCACCGCCTCGCACTCCTATGGATTTGTGGACTGCCCTGCAGGATTCATGGTGTGAATTGCCTCCTGCATACCTTCAGACATTAGTCGAGTCCATGCCACGTCGTCTTGCGGCACTTNGGGCAATTTTGAGGCCATTCCTGTTAGATATGGGATGTTTGGGGATATTTTCTTTTAATACACTCCACAAATTTTCAATGGCATTGATGTCTAGGGACTGCGGAGGCGTATCAAGTACACAAGTACATGGGGGCAATTGTAGAGTAACCACATGCATACCATTTGTGCTTTATGTTTCGGGGCATTGTCCCAGTAGACATGAAACAATCCCGCAAGCCTAATTTCTTTGTGCTCTATGTCTGTTCTTTCCTCAATATGTCCAAACACACAACTTGATCCATAGTACTATCTATAAAATGGAGATTCTCCACAGCCGAAGCCACCATACAACCCCATACCATCAATGTTGGAAATGAGACTTTTTATTATTCTTATTCTTTATTTGTTGGTTGGCCAACATTTTTAAATTGCATATTACCTGTTTTCTGGAGGCTAAAGTTTTTTTTTTGACGTGAACATATGTAGTTGTAAAAAGTAAATGTTGCTAACAATGTTATGTACCATGAAAGTGTTTGAAGGTATTGTATGTATGGTTTGTCCAGTAGTGAAAACAATGTGGTGAAAATATCTGGAATTTTTGTATTAATTTAAGAATGTGTATCCTGGTTAGCTTCTGCTGGATCATACCAGGGAGGATGCAGAGTCGGGTAAATTCTGGCTGGACCCAACAATCAGGGACCAACCCTCGTGTTTCACCATCGGCCGAAGATTTCTCTCTGCAAGCTCAGTGTTTGGCTTACACCAGGTGCTGACCTTCCCATCCGATGCAAACAGATTGAATTTACTTTTATAGGTAAATATTACTGTTTTATAGTAGTCAAAAGGTCTATCAGCATGATCTGTGGCAACTGGAACCTGAGACGTTTGTTCTTCTTGCTGCTGTATGGTTTATTGCGCGCTACTNTATCAGCATGATCTGTGGCAACTGGAACCTGAGACGTTTGTTCTTCTTGCTGCTGTATGGTTTATTGCGCGCTACTCGACCAAAGTCCTCTCTACGGAGGACTGTACTCACAGTTTATGGGCAGGCCTTCCCCCTTTCCCCATACGTCTTCTGCTGCCTTGGCAGGTTTTGGTGCACTTAACGCAGGATTCTTCTTTATTTGAAGTCGCATCCATCGCTTGCCTGATGCAGTGAATATTTTTCTTGAACTATGCATCTCTGTATTCTCTATTCTACTGTACTGACGAAAGCAACGAACGGTATTTTGCAAAGTAGAATGATTGCGATTCACAATTTTGCCGATCACATGGTAATGCAAATTCACCAGCTTTCTCACTGCCACAGACGTCTGACCTCTTTAATATTCCATATTGATCTACGAAAGCATACTTGAATGTAATGCTTGCCTTCATGCGCAGAACGAAGGTATGCGTGAGCCCGGCATGGCACGCCTGGTAGTCCAATGGGGGGCATGTCTTGGGCAGTGTACCACTTTCATTGTGGCATTGATCTGCAGTTGTTTTAGTGTTTTCCATTTTATGCAGATATAATCATAGATATGATGCGTATCTTTATAGACCCTAAAATATGGACATGTAATGCATTAAACAAACTGGGTTAGCAATAATTTTCATTTAGAAAGAATATTCATTTCCAATCTAATGTCAGTTCGAACTAGGTGTACTACTTTCACTGTGAGTCACTGTGTATACACACATACCTTCTTCCATTTCCTTATCATTACACAGAAAAAGAAATGTTGCTACTGTGCCAAGACCTTTAGTAAAAGTTGAAATGCACAGTAACGTGAAAAGAGGAAAATAACGAATGTTCAAAAGGACTTTCTTCTGAACTGCTACAATGTGAAACATGATACCACACTTGCTAGATACAATAACTTAAAGAGGCATTACAAGATATGTAAATATGTGTTCTTGTGGTCGTTACTAAACAGCATGGTTTGAATTCGTTGCTGCAAGACGTGGATATAGTTCGCCTTCCTGCTTATTCATGACATGAACTAACTCAGATTCAATCATACATTACATTATGCAGTCCTATATTGAATTCTAAGCCAGTAAACAATGAAAAAAACGTGGATGACATGGTTAGGTCTTAAACAAGGTAGAGTTAGCCACGAAGAACCTAAACACAATGGTGATGTACCAGTAGATGTAAAATGTAAAATTCCAATATTCTGGCCTGACAATAGCTAGAATTTTAAAAAGCAAGGAAGAACAATAAAGCCTGGTGTGTGTATAAATGTGGCAATAAATAATTTCTCGGAGCTAGGGAAATTAAGTTTTTGCCAGGCGACATCATGAAACATCATTAAAAATAGTTATTAAAATTTTCTTTTTGAAACCTCTCATTTGGCGATTTGAAAAATAGTTGCCTAAATCGGATTCCTCATAAAAATTATCAAAATAACACTAAAGAAAATTAGAAAAAGGTATTAAATCAGAGAAAACATAATGTAGTTTTAAAGTATAAGTGTCATATAACAATTACAGGTTTTAGTTTCAAACAATATTCAGAATATAGGCTATATGTACAGTATTTGAAGATACAGAAAATACATAAAAGAATTAAATCGTTTAGCGACAAAAATCGCAGATGTACAAGTCCTTTTCAGCCCCAGCACAATCCACATGGGTCCACAGCGAACATATAACGCACATCACCCAAAGTTCCCCTTTAGAATCTTCGGAAAATTTCCTGTCGCAAAACATGCGCCAAGCGTCATCATCTTTGGATGGGGACACTCCTGGGAGAAACTCCAATCCCGATGTTCCAGAGGACATACTGTTTTCATCCTCAGTGCTTGATTCTTTCACATTTTTCTCAAAATTAAGATGCTTGTGAAAAAACTCTTTCCCTTTTATAGAAGGCCCTACTGCTGAACCATGCTCCCGGCCGCGACTGCTTTTGCATCCTTTAACACAATTACGTGCTTGCTGTTCAGCTTCCTTGGCTTCTTTAGCTCTTTTAGCTTCCATCAATTGGGCTTTATAAGGACTAGATGTGATGACCATAGAACTGCAAGTCTTTCGCCCCCTATTTGAGGTCCTATTTTTATTTTTGGGATGGGAGTGATGTCAAAGGGACTTGTCTTAAAGGATGTGGAACACTGGGAATCCTCACATGTGGCTGATGGCAGAGGAATGCCCTGACCTGCCTAAGATGTAGATGGTCGATTTGGGTCAAACTCATAAATATCTTGTGGTTCTTCTACATCACATTCTTCTCTATTCTCTGGAAAGCTATGATTTTCAGGTTTTTTCTTCCTTAACACAGATTCATAGAAAGAGGAATCTCGTTTTTTGTTCGCCTCTTCAATGTACTCAGCATCTGAGAACAGCTTCTTGTTCAAGGGATATAAGCCTGTTACTTTAAATCCGTTGATTGCTATTTCAGCTGTTTGGCATCTAATGTAGGCTTTGCCAAAGAGGTTCATTACATCAAAAACACTGACAGCACGTTCATTGTGCCTTAACCACTGCCTGATTTCCTTGCTGTAGTAAACTTTGAGAGGACCCATGAAAATTTTATCCAGAGGCTGTAATTTTTGTGAAGAATGAGGTGGCAGCGAAACAATTGTTACATAATTTGGTTTTTGCCAAGTCGATCAGGTTAATATTCTGTGTGTGGCTAAAATGGCCATCCAAGAGCAACAGCACAGGTTTTTCCTTAGTAGGATTGGCAAAATCAAGGAAATGTCGAAACCACTGAGTGAAGGAGTTAATCTGGATCCACCCTCAAGGATGTGCTGCAAAGATTGTTCCTGGTGGAGCCCCTTTTTTCAACTGTTCACTCATATTTTTCCTCAAAAAAATTACTAAAGGGGGTACGAATGAGCCACTAGCACTCATACAAGCAACGATCGCTATGAGGGCCCCACGTTCTCCTGATGTCAAGGCGGCTATCTGTTTTTTACCCTTAAGGCCAATTACTTTTGCTACCGCTCTCATCAACATTGTAAATTCTGTCAGGAGTGAATTTACTTTTCTCATGAACATCTTCCAGAAGGTGGAAGAATCTCTCTGTGTTTTCTTTACTGAACCCAAGAGCCCTGCTATAGTATGTTCCAGTAGGTTTCCTTTCAGACAGCTTAGTTTTGTGGCGTTTGAGGAAAAGATTAACCCACTTTTCCCCAGCAATTTCGTCTTTAAAAGGCTGTTCAATATTATTTCTCTCTGCCAATTGTACGGCCATTCTTCGCAAGTCATTACGAGTCAGTCCAAAAAAAAAAAAAGAAGCTTCCATAGCATGGAAATAGTGAACTAGATCTTCTTTTAGATCTTTACCCAAAATTGTTGGTCTGCCTCTTTTTGTTATTGATGCTTCCTCAGGTGTCCCATACTTCATGTTGGACAACTTCATAAGTGTCGTTTTCGGGACATTAAACTGTTTACTAGCCTTCTTCCAGCCCATTTTATTTTTCCGAACTGCGTCAATAGCTTTAGTCATTTCAGACGGACTCCACTTCCTTTGATCAATCTTCCCCATTATCCTCTTTCAATCTGCAACATAATTCAAAGAGAATAAGAGTGTTTACAACTTCAAACAGACTTTAAGCATGAAAAAAATAAGGTGTCCGGTTTAGGAAACTGAAGGGGGTCCAGTTTGCGCAACTGTAGCCTATATTTTGTTTATTGATAAACATTAACCCAAAACCTTACCATTATATATATATAGGTCAGAAGGCTTACCTGCCAATATTCAGGAAAAAACATTAACCTAAAACCTTACCATTTAAAAATATATATAGGTCAGAAGGCTTACCTGCCAATATTCAGGAGAAATTAAAAAAAAATATAGAATGTAAAAACTTTTTCCACTGGCAAAACACATAATGGTGAGCTGATAAGCAACAAGTGAAGCGGGTGACGTGAGGGTAGAAGCCTAAACTACTATTTACACTTAATCCCGCTAGAGTTCAGGAGAATGCAATAGCAGGAGACCGATGGTCCACTTTAGGGGGAGGGGTCCCGTTTAGGGCACTTTCACCTATCATATTAAGTTTCTTTATTTTTGACAAGTACTTGTTTCGGGTTACGCCCGCACCTGTAACCATGTGTTCGCAATTTATGTTTTATATCAATAAATATACATCGCTATTCTACATGTTGTGATATATTTTTCAGTGTAATTCAGTGCCTCAATAATTCTTATGTTAGTCAGACATCAACGTTTTCTTCCACGTGAGGACTTTTAGGGTGTATGCTCTGAGAACTTGTAACCTCAGAGTAGCTAGCTAGCACCTTTGAGTTCATGTATTATTCAACTACGGTATGCCATATTAACCGCCTCCGGGGATAGACTGAAAATCGCCACACTGCCGAACGTTGCACGGCCCTGAGATCTACGAGTCTCCTGCCCTGTCCCAATCAGGGAATTATAATTGCTTAGCTGAGTGGCGCCCTTCGCCACCTTAATAGGCATCCACCGCCTTGTAGCCGCAGCCTGAGACCCCCGACGGCGATAACTTGCAGAGAGAGAGAGAGAGAGAGAGAGAGAGAGAGAGAGCGCGGCTATATGTGCAGCGTAGAGCTACTGTTTTGGTGTTATCCGCTCGGCTTGAGAACCACGTGTGCCATCTTCATGACGAGCTGTCTTCGTCGAGTTCCTGCTTCATACTACATATTTCGTTTGCAGGTAATTAAAAAAAATCTACACGAGTCCGTACAGCGATGTTTGTCTTTTACCGTTCAGATTTTTATAATGCATATTGTTTCTTTTTTTCCCCAGTCTTCAAACCCGTGGGCTCATACCACAAATTTTATTATTTACACGAGCTGCTAATTACTTTTTTGGAGCTGAACTTTACGTCACACCGTACGGTCTTTCTTAAAGGATAAAATATTATCAGTCTTTAGACGAAAATGCATTAATAAGTAGCGTGAATTTTTTTTTACAAGAGCGGGAGATCGTAACATATTAAGACTCGGCCTGTGATTTCGAAATTAATTTTCACGTTTTCTTAATGTGTTTGTTCCTAGAGAGAATATAAAAATACGATGGAAATGTATGTACAGCGAAAAAAAACTCGCCCACTCGCTAGTAAGAATGACGTTGACATAAAGTTGTGTTAATATGTATACCGACATTAAAAATTTAATTCCCTCCCTTTTCATAATTTATATTGAATCTAGAATAAATTTTTTAACCAGGCGTGTGATAAGTAGGTGCTTGCGTGCGTATATGTGTGTGTGTGACACTCTCATAGTATGTGAAGCGGGTCGGAGCATACACTGATACCCTGCCCCTTCTTAGTCACTAGCAGTACCAGCGGGAGATAACAGCTCCGGGCGACCGCGGTGACACACCGCTGTAGTGTGGCGGCTTGCCGCTATGACGAGTCGTGGTTCGATTCCCGGTGGGTAACGTACCGGATTTTCTAACGTTAGCTTGTTGGTTTTCTCTTTTCCTTCGTCAGATCACTCATCGGCGCAGTTCATTTAATTGTCTGCAGTATCTTTCAAACAATACAGATTCTGTACTTGTAAAAAAAATACGGCAAATTACATGGGATTTAAAAAATATATAAATTCATTAAATATAGATGACGGGGGCATATACTGAAGTACACTGACGAGCCAAAAAAAAAAAACTGGTACATCTGCCTAATATCGCGTAGCCCC
>NQII01002550.1:282871-342198 GCA_002778355.1 Clitarchus hookeri
CCAAACGCACGCGACTCCACGTGGCTCCCCAACAGCCCGTAGCCCTGCAGGTTCAGGCCCCTGCTCGATCTTCACGACCACGAATCGTTGTCGGCGCTGGCCAGCCAACACCTCACGGGTTCTTCGAGGTAGAAACTGCATTCAATGCCAATTTGAAGACTTACGTGACCGAAAACGCAAGTGAAACCGCAAAAGATATTTGTAATTACTTTATCAACATTAAGCAAAATATAATCAACCAGCTGTGGACGAAGTGAAAGAAAATTGCGCAATACAATTTAACATTTTGCTCGAGTGTGATTATATGAAACCGGCTCCGTTCGATAAAGGTTCATACAAAAGAGCATTCAAGACGGCAAATATACCAATCCATGAAATCAGCGATATTGAGGAGGCCATNATAAAGGTTCATACAAAAGAGCATTCAAGACGGCAAATATACCAATCCATGAAATCAGCGATATTGAGGAGGCCATGCAAAATAGCTTAGAAAAAATATATACTGAAGAGACGCAATACAAAGAATGCGGTTCCGGGTGGACACTGTTGTCGGTCAACCACATACAGCTCCGCATACATCGACCTGTCTGCTTCCATAAAAAACAGAAATGCTATCATAAAACCGCAAAACACAAACGAATACATGAGCTCTAAATGGGCCATTCTGGCACGTTACGTGGAAGGTGAAAATCCGCAGTGAGTTGACAACCGCTATTACGAACTGGAATCAAAATTTGATTTTTCAGAGCTAGAGTTCCATACACCATTACACCAAATAAACGTATTTGAAAAAAAAATTGNGAATCAAAATTTGATTTTTCAGAGCTAGAGTTCCATACACCATTACACCAAATAAACGTATTTGAAAAAAAAATTGTAATTATCTGTTAACAATTACGCCCTGGACGAGAACAAGAAGATTTTCCATAATTTGTCAGTATCTGTGAACANTTGTAATTATCTGTTAACAATTACGCCCTGGACGAGAACAAGAAGATTTTCCATAATTTGTCAGTATCTGTGAACAATTACACCCTGGATGGAACAAGAAAATGTTCCGCGTACGTGTTACAATAAAAGAGGAGCCAGACCATTTCGACCTCCTCCTCCTCGCCGTCAAAGATGGAAACGTCCACTATTGCTATGTAAAAAATTTCGAACGTTTGATAAGAACGCAGCTGATGACTAACAAGGAAAATATCCATATTTGCAAGCGTTGCCTCACCTATTATCACGATTTGCCAGGAACTTCCGGGCTGACAGGGCAGCAGTGCCTGGAAAATCACAAAAGAAAAATATTTCAAGGAAAATGCCCCAGCCAGAATTGAGATACCACAGCCGGGGNCCCAGCCAGAATTGAGATACCACAGCCGGGGAAGGATGGCAGGCCACCAATATTAAAATTTAAGAACTATCACCATATTGATAAACTACCCATGGTTGTTCATACAGATTTTGAGGCCATTCTGAAACCGATTCACGCCTGCGAACCAGGCCCCAGCCACTCCTACAGGTACGCCTATCAGAAGCACGAGGCGTATAGCTTCTGCATTTACGACCACGTGGACAACGACGTCATCCCTGCAGCACTAACATCCATGCTGAGCCACGATCCTATCATATACACGGGGGAAGATACAGAGAAAAAGTCCATGGAGCCACTCACCCCCGCAGAAATGACCAGCTCTGCCAGAGCGACGAGCTGCTGCTACTGTGCTGCTCCATTCACGCATTGCAACTACAAGGTGCGGGACCACGACCACTTCACCGGGCGGTACACCGGGCCCGCTTGCTCCAGCTGCAATTTGCTGCGTCAGCGTCCCAAGAAACTTGACGTCTTGTTCAACAAACTGAGCTACGATGAGTATTTTATCGTCAGACAGCTGGGGTACGACATGAAAAAACATCATAATTCCACACACGAACGAAAAATCTATCACATTTTCAAAGCAACTGGGAGACAGATTTTCTATCCAATTTGTAGATACGTTCCAGTTCATGGCCCGAAGTTTGGCATCCCTGGCCGAGTTTTTACTACAGAATAAATCTATCAACACCAACAAATTGTTCAGTGCCGGCCAACTGCCTCTCTTTACGCGCAAAGGCGTGTTTCCATACGATCATGTCAACAGGTGGGAGAAGCTGGACGAGTAGCAGCTGCCTCCGAAAGAGGAAATCTGTAACGGGCTGATGGGCTCTGGGATCAGCGGCGAAGAATACGCCCACACCCAGGAAGTATGGGAAACGTTCAACTGTGCGAACCTGGGAAAGTATTCAAAATTGTACTTGAAGACCGACGTGCTCATACTGGCAGGCGTATTTGAAAATGTCAGAAATTTGTGTATTGCCACGTAAGAACTAGACTTCCAATTACATCAGCGCCCCGGGGTTCACATTCGATGCAACGATAAAAACGACGGGGGTAAATCAAGAGCTACTCAGATTACGACATGCATATGTTTATTGAAAATGGAATTCGTGGTGGCGTGGCTCAGTGTATAAAGCGACATGCGGTGGCGAACAACACCTATGCACCGGAAACATACGACCCCAGCAAGCCCACCAGGTTTTTGCAATACATAGATGCCAATAATATTTATGGTTGGGTCATGTCGCTGCCGTTGCCAGTACGCAACTTCAGGTGGGTCGACACCAACATCGACGTAATGTCCGTGCCGGATGATGCTGATGCTGGCTATATTCTGGAGGTCGATGTCGAGTACCCCGCAGCCCTGCGCGAGGAACATCGTGATTTGCCATTCCTACCAGTTAACCAGTGTCCCCCAGGCTCCAAATATGCTAAATTAATAACAACATTAGAAGATAAGAAACACTATAACGTACATTACCGCAACTTGAAACAGGAGCTGGATCACGGATTGAGACTCGTAAAAATTCACAGCCTGGCTGAAACCTTGCATCGAGCTCAACACTGCGAAGCGACAGGTGGCCACCAACGACTTCGAAAAAGAATTTTTTAAATGAGCTAATAATGCAACTTTCAGAAAATTAATGGAGAACTAAAGAAAACGCCAAAAAATGTAGCTAGTGTGCAGGGAAAAGCGACTTAAAAAAAATGGTAATCAAGCCAACATTCCTAAACCCAACAATTTATGATGAATATATTTCCCTCCTCCATCTGCAGCACGAATTCATACTGCTTAATAAGCCTATCTTTGCAGGGTTGACTGTCCCACAAGTGCTGTTCGCCCACCAACAAGAAAGTGGTTGGCAAATTCAAAGACGAGTGCGATGGAAAAATCATGACCGAATTCGTAGAACTTTGGGCGAAATTATATTCATATAAATGAAATTGAAAAGTAACACAAAGAGCAAAAGGTATTCAAAAATGCGTCGTAAGAAATAAAATTAATTTTGACGATTTTATATCTGTTCTGGAGCAGCACCGTACGATACGAGTTAATGTCCGCACTATAAGGTCGCACAAGCACGAATTGTATTCAGAGTGCATTAATAAGATGGGGCTGACATGGACAGACGATAAGAGGCAGCTACAGGAAAACGGAATACACACATTACCGTATGGGTACATTGAAACACACACGCACTAACATTTTTTTCAATTATATCCACAACATTTATAAGTGAATGTAACGATACACAAGGTGCACTGTTCGATTACCTCGCTATGTAGTGGTTGATCGATCAGCCATACACGAATCGGTGATGTACATAGTTGGAAAGGGGATCAACATGCTATAAAATGCGTGTTGGTTCCTGGGAGAGAGTGAATGAGGCCGGAATGCAAGGGCAGTTCCTCACCTCGGAGGTGTCAAATCTGAAGCGATTTCACTCCCCTTTCTCGCCAAACCAAACAAATATGGTCATCATAAAGGGCTGATGCTCTGCACTACAAGGATATGTGCTTGCCATTTTGCTTCCACAATTTAATATTCACAATCACACATACACATAGGTTCTGCGTCTATGTTGGACCTCCGACCAGGGTTTCAAGACAATTCCTGGGGGATACAATGCTTATCCTGACACTATTAAAAAATATTTTTATGCTCCTGCGGCAGTCTTATCACTTTCAATTTTCCCCTCATAATTGGTTTCTGCGATTTTATATTTTTATGCCACATTTTTCTACTTATACGTTTCCAGGTAACAGTACTCGGGGTAGTTTTTTTTTTCAGTGGTTCTTTGATTCGCGTGTCTCTCTAGGGAGTGTTTATTGCCTCTGATGTCTGTATGATTCTTGATTAATGTGTTTCAATTCCTCGACAGTGTCAGTATAGTTCTGTACGGAAATAATTTTTTCTGCATTTATTACTATTTTTTATTGTTGGTTCTACAATTTTTCAGTATTGGTCCTGACATTTTGTTTGTATTTTTTTCCTTGTTACGAACTTCGGGCGACACATTCTTCATTAACGTCCGAGTAGTTAGAAATACGGAATTCTGCATCAGGGTATGGGGTATGGGATATGGGAACGAGCTGCAACCATCTTGAATGACGTCACAAGGCAACCTCCTACTCTGTCATTTCTTGCCAGCAGCACCCATTTTCCCTTTCTTCTCTCGGAATTCCGCTTTTCCCCCTCAAAAACGCCCAAAATCCCCAGAATTTCCCCCAAAATCAACAAATTTATCAAAACCAACAAAACTTTTCACAAAAAATGTGTCTAGGACAATCCAGCTGGCTTTTGCTCAATTCGGATGAACCCGGCTGAAATTGTGAAATTTTTTGCCGGAATATGCAATCAGTTACAAGCACGCTCTAGCATTCCACGCCAGCACCATCAGTAGTTATAAATAGTATTTTCGAACGCAGGATGGCGAGAGGGATCAGGGACCTGCCAAACGGCAACAGCATGCTCTTGCATTCTGCTTCAATGGCAGCCATTTTTGCAGCCAGTGACCGCCATTTTGGCATCCATTTCCCTCGAAATGTCCCTTGTTCCCTAAAAAGGTCCCTTTTATCCCTCGAAATTTCGCTAATTTCCCTAAAAATTTCGCTAATTTCCCAAAAAATTTTATTTTTTCAAATTGTTTTAAATTATCCCACAATGTGGCTAAATTACTCATTTTTGGGCAATGAGGAGCTGAGGATTTTCTCAGAGTCTTCCCAAATATTATATATGGTCATTTAAGCCCTCTGCGAACTTATAAGCATAGTTGGCCGTAATTCCCGAACCGTGTAAGATGTACTCGTCAAATTCAAAACATAGGCATCGATGCAGACAAGGAAAATTAACAAATTGTCATTTAAGCTCTATGAGAACTTATAAGCATAGTTGGTCGTAATTCCCGAACCATTTAAGATGTAGTCGTCAAATTCATATTATAGGCATCGGCGCAGACAAGGAAAATTAACACATAGTCATTTAAGACCTATGCGAACTTATAAGCATAGTTTTCCGTAATTCCCGAACCGTTTAAGATGTAGTCGTCAAATTCATATCATATGCATCGACACAGATATTTATGTCGTTACTGTAAGAAGACTTTTTCTTAAAGTTGCAATGCTCGTCGACACGAGACTGGCTGCCAAAAAAATATGAAATGTATTATCTTATCATGTAAAAAATGCAAATCATATTTTCGAAGACTCGATAGCTTAAAAAGGCATAGCGCAACATGCAAAGCTCTCCTTCCTACACAGGACAATCAGTATTTGCTGAGAATAGAGAAAATTTTTGATGGGAAGATATCCGCAAAAGAAACATCCGAACAATCAACATCATTAAAGTCATCATACCCTACTATGAAAACAATGGTTGGAACAGTCACATCTCCTAGACATCCATGCCACTACTGTAACAGTACATTTGCATATGCCTGCAATGCAAAGACACATATAAAGCATAAATGCAAGCTGAATCCATATCGAACAGGCTATCGATGTCATATATGCCAAGGTATGTTCACTCGTATATACAGTTTAAACATACATATGAAAAAGTGCAAAGACCTTGTTTCTCTACATGCTAAGCAACACAGTGCATTGTCAACGTTACACAATTGTGACGATCAGATGTCTGTTGTACAAAGTATTGATACGCCTTCATCACCAACTTCTGACCTTCATGTGAACAATGAGCAGAATCTTTCACCAACATAGAGGAAATATTGTCGCAAATGCAGTAAGATCTTTAGTAAAAGCAGCAACGCACGTCGACATGAGAGATGTAAAATGGTATGTAGCAGTGGAGAAATGTTAGCTGAATATATGTTTACAGAATACATTTAAAAAAAAACTTAAATCCCACTGATGAAATAAGAAGATATGCACATATATGTGAAATTGATGGAATATCCTTAGTTGTTATTTGAATTTCGAAGAGTGAATATCGTCTCGAACGAAGATGGAAAATACGTCAGAAAGTAATTTGTGGTGTTTCTGCAAGAAGCCATTAACTAAGAGCCGTAATGCTCGTCGTCATGAAACTGCTTGTTCTATAAACATGAAGCAATCTAGCTTAACACGTGAACAGTGTAAGTCTCAATTTAGGCGTCGCGATAACTTAAAAAGATATCTTGCATCACGTGAGGGACTCTCTCCTGTGTAAGCTAAGAGATGTAGTGTATTGCCTACATCTGAAAAAACATTTGAAGGGCAGACACATGCTCCATTGGATACCGGTGCGCTGTCACCATCATCGTCAACATCAGACCTGGACATGAACAGTTTAGCACAGGCATCAATATATTCATGTCACTACTGCAGCAAGACCTTTAGTAAAAGTAGCAGTGCTCACCAACATGAGAAATCTGGAAAATGTTTGAAGAAGACGCAATGGGCTTACTATACTACTTGTTGCTATAAGTGTGGTCGTGAATTCAAATTTTATGAAGTAACAGGTGTTCCAGACAGCACGCGACTCAAAATACACGACCATCAGGTAAAACTATGCCGTGAGTCGTATTACAGCCATGTCAAAACGTGTACATTTAAAGCACCTGCACCTGCTGTAAACTTACCAAATGAGAATGGATTCATACTGAAAGAATCTGCATTCCAAGGTATTATGAAGACATATGTTGCATATAATTCATCAGACATGGTGGACGATATTTGTACATATCTTAAGCATATGAAACAGAATATTGTAGATCAACTTACATGCGAGATGGAAAAAGAAGGGGCGTTAAAATATAATATATGGTTGGACTGTAAATATACAAAACCAGAACCACACGAAGATGAATATAGCGAGAGAGCCTTCAAGACCTCGAATGTACCTCTGTATAACACACGCAAAATTGAAGATAGTGTTGAAGCTAGTATACAGAAAATTTGTCACGTGGAAGAAGAATATATGGGAAAAGATTCTGGTTGGACATTATATAAGATACATCAGCTGCAGTTGAGAACAAATTTACTTAGGCCACATGACAAATATATGTATGTAGATTGAGGACATGCAAACGAGAATGTCCTGTACGAAAAACTGCAAAAACCTTCACTGAGTGTGAAGAAGGAATTACGAGTATTGTAGGCATTTACTATGAAGAGTGCGAGCTATACAGATCGCGAGAAGATGTGAACAACAAATGTACGCTGCTATCATGTTATATATATGTATATATATATATATATGTACAGATGCAACGGCAGTGACCTTTATGTCAGCTTTGTTAGTGTCGAGACGCTTTCGAGACNACCTTCACTGAGTGTGAAGAAGGAATTACGAGTATTGTAGGCATTTACTATGAAGAGTGCGAGCTATACAGATCGCGAGAAGATGTGAACAACAAATGTACGCTGCTATCATGTTATATATATGTATATATATATATATGTACAGATGCAACGGCAGTGACCTTTATGTCAGCTTTGTTAGTGTCGAGACGCTTTCGAGACATGTTAGGCTTCGTTATCGTTGTGTGCGACAGCACCCTTTATGTTAGGGTGCGTATATCGTTGAAGTGTTCGGCACCACCCTTTATATTAAAATGCACGCATCGTTGAAGTGTACGGTAGCACCCTTTATGTTATGCCACACACACTTCGTCGCAGTGTTTGGCATCACCCTTTATGTTAGGATGCGTGCGTAGTTGAAGTGTTCGGCAACGTTCTTTATGTTACACCAAGTGCCATGGCGATGTCCTTTATGTTAGGCCTCGCGTCACTGCGACTGGGGAAGACTCTGAGATAATCCTCCTGGCTTGGAATGCTAGCATCTGATGTCTGAGACAACCTCTCGCTTGAAATGTGAGAGCATGAAGTATATGATCAAGTAGGAATGAATTAAATGGTAATCGTATTTGGGAAGACTCTGAGATAACCCATGATGTAGGGACCAGTCGGGTGACATGGTAGAGATTTGGGAAGACCCAGAGAACCTCCCTGCAAGTGTATGATGTAGGGACCAGTCGGGTGATGTGGCAGGGATTTGGAAAAACTCGGAGAACACCCCCTGCAAGAGTGTGATGTAGGGGCCAGTCGGGACGTCAGGGAATATTCGGAAAACACCCTCTTGACTATGTTATGTATTTGCCAGTTGTACCTTAAACGGTTCGGGAATTATGATCAACTATGCTTATAAGTTCGCATAGGGCTTAAATTACCATTTGATAATTTTCCTTGTCTGTTTCGATGCCTACGATATGAATTTGACGACTACATCTTCAACGGTTCGGGAATTACAGCCAACTATGCTTATAACTTCGCATAGGACTTAGATGACCATTTGCTAATTTTCCTTGTCTGCATCGATGCCTATGATATGAATTTGACGACTACATCTTAAACGGTTCGGGAATTACGATCATCCATATTGGCTGAAGAATGTTTTGTTCATGGCCCCCATCATGCAACTTCTCTCATCATGCTGTATCATTCCACTTTAGTTTTCTCATATTCCTTCCAGACTCCTTTCACCTGGCGTCCTGGGGGTCGAGTCTCATGCTCTGTCATTCCACTTGCACGACACAGAGTGAGGTTTGCCCACACGCACTAACATAGAGTCGCACTACACGCACGCGTCAAGTTTGTTCTAAGCTCACTTATTACCATAGTTGACTGTAATTTATGAACCGTTTAAGATACAGCTACCTAATTCACAACATAGACATCACCCCCCGACAATGAAAAGAACCACAGTGCCAAGTGTGCCCTAAGCCTACTAATAATCATAATCGGCTGTAATTTCAGAACCATTTAAGATACAACCACAAAATTAATTACATAGTCATCGCCCCCAACAACGAAAATGGCCGCACGGTTAAGTATGCCATAAGCGCACCTATAAGCATAGTTGACTGTAATTTTCGAACCATTTAAGATATAGTCAATAAATTCATTACATAGTCATCACCCCCAACAACTAAAAGGGTCACAGGGTCAAATATGCCCTAGGCCTACTTATAAACATTGTTGGATGTAATTTCCGAACTGTTTAAGATAGAGCCAAAAATTCATAACATATGTATCATCCCTCACGACGAAAAGGACCACAGGGTCAAGTAGGACCTAAACCCACTTATAAGCATAGTTGGTTGTAATTTCCGAACCATTTAAGATATAGTCACCATATTCATAACATAGTCATCGCCTCCGACGATGAACTGGGCTGCAGGGTCAAGCACGTCCTAAGCCTACTTATATGCATAGTTGCCCACCATTTCCCACTCACCAAATTCATATCAGAAACATGGTAGGTTAAAGTAAACTTTCAGGCATCTTATAGGCATAGTCGACTGACATTTCCCATCACCGAAGCACAAGTACAGCTTAAGCCCTCTTATAAGTTTAGTTGCCCGATGTTTCCCACCCTCCGAAGCTACGACCAATAAATTCATATCAGTCATCACTTCCGACTGCAACCAAGGATATATGGGCAAGTAGGCCTTAAGTCCTGCTACAAGCATAGTTGGTCAGCATTTCCAAACCTTTGAAGTTCGGAAACATGTAACAACCGTCCACACATGTAAAGAAAATAAAGGTATACATTAGGGTGGAGTACGAGAGTATGTAAATTTTTTTTTTCTTATTTACAATTGTAATAGGGGGGGATCGGTGCCTTATACTAATGGTAAAATAAGTGTTATTTTTTAATTAATTCGGTTAACATCTTCTGCCTCCGCACTAGCCTCAAAATTTTAGATTTTATTGAAAAATCTCAGTATTTTTAGTGGCACAATATTCAGCTCAAATTAATGGTAAAAGGGTATAAATTATATGCAATATAAAATTCAGACATTTATTAATAAACTTTAATCGAAAGTACAAAAAAAAAAAAAAGGTAATTATTTTTTTTTAATTGTCAATTTGCTCGAAAATCTCTCTTTGTCTCAAATTTAGGCATTTTCTTTCGCGATTCCAATTTGGCTTTTATGGCCCCTAGTCGTGTTTTTTTAGTACATTGAGCAGTGGCAGCTTCTGTCGTCATCTTCACAGCCCGTTCAACAGCTTGAGTATGGCACGGAAGTCGTAACATCAGTTCACCCTCACCACCAGATTGTACGAAATATTGAATTTCTTGGTCAGAGAAGATTTTCATAATCGGAGGTTCAGTTAGTATTTCCTGCCAATTTATCAGATCAATATATGTTGATGCATTGAAATTTATAGACGGCACTTCAAACAATCTTGGTGTGGAAGGCTGAGGCATACTGCGTGTCTTTAATATGCGACAGGCTGCCAGTTCACGAATGTGTTTCTTTTCGTCGGTAATCATTGCAAGTAGAATACTCTCTGGATGTGCAAAATAGCCATTACGTTGAATGACAGGATCGATTACCTTTTTCAGGTCTTCTGGCAGGTATCTGGAGGCTAAAATAATGTAGAAAAGATGTCGCGTACCATCTTTGCACGATGGTTTATTCTTAATAAGGAACCAAGATGGAGCATAAACTTTTACTACAAATGTAGCTAAAGTTATCAAATTTTCCGATGGCGTCGCTGTTGCCACATACAGACGGAGTATTCTGTTGGCACGTGTAAGCCAACGGGCATGTGACATTTTGCCTGGAGATTTATTCGCCAGATCTTCAGGGAAATCACCTGATAGTACAGCTGTCACAATCTTGTGCAAGTACTGTTGATCTGTACTCAAATCTTGGGCCATTCCTGGAAGCATTTCTCCTTCGATGCGTTGAAATTTTTTAATAGGCAATTGTTCACAAGTTTCGAGCGCTTTACCCAATGTTCCACTGTAAGACTTAGGTCCCGAAGTACACCCGTCAAGATGGAGAAACAAGTGCCTTAGAGGCAGTTCGTTCAAATGTAGTAAACAAATTATCCACTGTAGTGGTTTTTGTAGCCTTTTTTCAAGCAGTCTTATAATACCGCCATACTTTCCAGTATTTACATTCGTTCCGTCACAACCGATGGCCATAAGATGATGTTCGGCAATGCCTTCTTCTGATAGAAACTCGGTTATGGCATTTTCTATTCCTTTAGCGGAACCAACGTGAGGTACTACGTACCCCAAGTAAATAGATCCTGGCTCTTGAATTAGTGAGATGTGCTCCTCAACAGTCATACTCCTGTAGCATTTACCACCTTTTTGGATAATTTTCACAGTTTTGTCTTTTCTTCCATCAAAGTACAAAGCAGAAACTTCTGGAACGGTGACCTCTTCCAATAACTTTTGTCGAGTTTTAGTTCTCTCTCTTCGTAGCTTATGTCTGTCAATGACCTCAACATCTGACCCAATGTCAAACAAAAGTGATGACGCAATCGCTGCTGCTGCCCTATCTGACACTCCATACCTGTCGCAAGTTTTGGATAACGTAGGAAAGTCCACGCATGAGGACTTTTTCCTTTTCTTTTCAGGAACGCCTACGTTTATGGTGCTGTCTGTACTGCTACGCCTTTCGGACGCCGACGATACTGGAGAAGTACTAAGTTCTAAAATAGCTGACGTAGAACTAGTAGTCAATGATGTGCTTGGGCGGTTCTCTCGTTTCTGTCTTCTCGTTAAGGTCTTTTGCATTTTTTTCGTAACAGTTACGTCGATTCCACCTATTACCATATTTCGAGAGGTCCGCTGATCAGTTATAAAGGTTTGTTCTTGTTTAGGGACCTTTCTATCCTTCGTACAGGTACATTGAGCGAATTTCTTACACTTGCAAGCTGCAATATCAAAAAGTATCTTACTGTTTTGACGAAAACTTTTTAATTCTTCCGGGGAGAGTCTCTTGATAGACTTAAGTAGATTTTTGCACTTTAGATGGTATGCTTTCAACATCTGTACGACTCTTTTACTTGTAACTGTTGGAATAGATGCAGTTTGCCATATATTTATAATCCTTGATGTCACAATATCTGCTATTTCTGAAAATGTGGGCTCTTTTGCAGTTTCCAGTTGTAATTTTAGTTGATGTCTCGTCCATTCGTAGTACTTCATTACATCTTCATAAGTAGGAAGAACGTTCAATTTAATCTCCCGAGTATCTCCAAAAAGAGGACATTTGAATGCACTCCGAGTTCTTTCCATGTTTCATACACAACAAAATGGCGCAAATGTATTAAGTAACTGGGCGCGCGGCCGTTCACTTCGACAAACAATAGCACACTGACGCGACGACACGTGTGACGTCAAATTGTCTCTCCGCGCGCTTCCCCACTCCGTTTATTTGAAGTAAATAACTTAGAATTAGGCTTTTTTTTTGTATTGTGTCGAAAATAGCTGTTGTTGCAACATATCAATAAAATAAAATAGGTGTATGTATTAAAATTTCACATATTTACATGGCGTCAAACTTAAGACAAAAATCCACTTTTTTCAAAACTACTCTTAGTTAATTCAAGTAATATTTTGCATGAATTAATTTAAGCCTAAAAGGCACCTACTTTTCACTATTACATGACCGTAAAAGGAAAAAAAAAAATTTCGCTCCACCCTAGTATACATACAGGCGTGTCGCAAAGTTATTGCTGCATGTAGGAGTGTAAGGTCTGAAATATCACACATACACATTGGCCTGCATGCACTCGTTTAGCAAATATGTGCATACTGATTTAACTCTATGCCCCTACAGAGAGAATTACAACATAACATGCCTTTGTTTTCAGCTTCGTCGAAGTCGAAGCCAAGGTCTTATGATTTTTTTCTGCGATTTTAAAATTTTCTAAAAATTACGATTCTTTTTTTGTTTTATGCAATAGACTATGTTTGAATGTTGAGGTGGTGGTCAAAGTTCAAGGTTAAGGTCACATGACATCATCCAAGGTAGTATAATGTCATCCAAGGTCAAGGTCATGGTTGCTTGTCATGGTTCCTGCTGATGTGAGTGAGTCAAATGGATTTTCTCAGCATGTTCCCATAATTGTTCTATAAATAAAATATAGGTATTCCCCCTTCATCCCTTGTGTAGATATTGTCCGAAATAAAGGCTCAAGGTCAAGGTCGTAAGACATCACGGTTCCTGCTATTGTGAACGGGGGCAAATGGGTTTTTTTCAAAGTGTTCGCGTGTTTTTTCTTCGTCCTTAACAACAAGTGTGTGNCATACTTGTTGATCTCCTAACAGGAGCCAGTGTAACCATCCTGGCAGCGGCAGCGGCGGCTCTCCCCGATGCCCTTACATGTGCAGTTGTTGCACAGTTCCTCTTTGCTTATTGCGAGCGGGGGAAAATAGGTTTTCTCAGAGTGTTCGCATGTTCTTCTAGATCCTTAAATTCACATACATGTATATATTATTTAAAACGAAATAACTTTTTTTTATCTTGCCTTGTATAATTGAATTACTCTTGTAAAGGAAAGTGCATGAGTGAATCGGCTGGTCTGCCACCCTGGAACATGACTAGACTCTCGGCTAGTCTATGTACCATCCCTTCGGCTCGATGAGACCTGCATGGTGCCTACACCATCGACTGGCCACCTGGCTACCTTTCAGATTCTCGAGATGTTAGTTGTTCACACAATGCCGGACAGGGTGGGTGCATTCCACAGCTAGTAACGTGTGTTGTGAGTGTTGGCTGTAATCTGAATTTCATGGTTTTATTCCAATCGGTTCGTAAGGAAATCGTTTGCTCTTCTTTTGTACTGACCAAGACTGTCTAGTCTTGTCTAGCATAATCTAAAGCAGTGTACAGCACCCGACATTTGCGCAATATGCGCTAGTTGGTAGGTGTTTATAACTATTTCCTTTTTTATGTCTGCTGGCATCAGTGCTTCGAGATGGTAATTTTTTTGGTCTAACATTATGTACAGTGTTCATTGCTGGTGTAATATAAATTGGTTGGTAGGTGTTTATAATTATTTCCTTTGGATTTTTTTTAATGTAATCATCGATATGTAACAGTGTCATCGTCTCTTGGATGACAACTGGTTAACATGCACGATGTTTAGTGGCAAGCAAAGGAACACAGTCATATGTTTTGAGTTTGGTCCTTGTGAACATAAGCTCTTTTTCCCATTGACGGGAATTTCAGATTTTTACTAAAGTTCTCGTCGCAATAATAACTCTTATATCGCTATTACGGACTGTGGAACTATCAGGTATTTTTTTTATAGTAGAGGTTCGATACGACATCGTGCATGCAGCGCACTTACATCTATGTTGAACCTTAATAATTAATTATTGTGACTTAATTTTCTTATGTATGGCACGGTTTTAAATGTTGCACGAGGTCCTCCCCAGTCCATGTTAGGCTGATGATGTTTATTGCGACCTTTACCCCTCACAGTCGAACCATACTGCTGCAGTCCCCCTGTGCTATCGGAACCGTCCAGCTGCAGCACTCATTGGTGGTTGAATCGAAACCTCGTGAATCTGGCATTTTTGAACTACTTGAACCGAGTACTGCATGCACGGGTGGGTGTTCTGCATGCTGCACATCAGAATTCGGTCATGTATGTCGACACGAATGCTCCTAGCGGCCACAATCGATAACGCAAACGATGTTGGCGTCCCCCTCACAGGTGACCGGGAAAACAATGACCACCACGACAATACCAGATGATGGTCGTGTACTCTAGCTGTCGACTGGAGAAACGAAGATAGTGAGAGTAACCTTTGGCAACATGCAGCAGTCAACCAGACACAAGACCCCTTTACAGAGCCTCGCGCAGTCAATCAGGGAATAGATAAGCTCACATCGAAAGGAACCTCCACGCTATTTCGTGTCTGTGTAATTATCTATCGGGACATGAAAACTTCCCCTTTTAAATTACTTGTAGGCTAGACTCTGCAGTCCTACGTATGTTTTTTCAAGACTCAGCTTTCTGTTCAATGGCTGCAGTCCCAGTGTGTAGCCAGTTTTACCTCTAGGGCGGATAGAAGCGATATCCTCTACCAACACTAGTTTATTAGAAGCGATATTTTAAAGAGACATGCTAATATTTACAGCTTGATATACTCAAACGAAATAAATTTTTACCTTGTACTGTATACCTGAATTCCTCTCGTATAGACATACACATGAGTAATATGAGATCACGATGGTTAGTAAGTGCTTATAACTATTTTTATTTACATTTTATTTTTATATCAGTTTGCATCAGTAGATAGCAAGGTTGAACTTATCGAACCCACACTTCACAATGGAAATTTTTTCGTCTAACTTAACGTACAGCACTCGATGCTCCAGCAATATACATAGATTGTTAAATGTTTCCAACTATTTGCTTTTATAATTATTTTTTATATAAGTGTGCATCAGCACGTACCAGTGACCTCTCTTGCGCGACTAATGGTTTAAATGTATGTTGTTTTATGGCAAGCAAAGGAACACAGACTTTACGAGTTGCATAATGCGTATCGCTCTTGACGCATTCTAGTAATTTTTGCGGTTAGTCCTTATGATCATTCGTTCTCTCTCATGTCGGCATACATTCAAGCTTTTACTAAACTTCTTGGCATGATAGCAACACTGATATCACTATTTTGGACTGTAGCTCCATCGGGTATTTTTTATATATTATGACTCTTTATGGCATCATGCTCGTGATGTACTTGCATATATGCCAGTCCTTTATTGTTTATGTGACTGATTTTTCATGTACAGGGCAGTTTCATATTTTTTACACATGGTTTCCCCGACTCTTGCGCTAGGCTGATGGCGTTTATTTATATTAACGCGTACATGTTTCAGAGTAACCTACGATTACGCATGCCTTGTTATAGGTACAATTGTATACCACTTTATTTTTCAATATATGTTTGGTTATTACAGGCTACTAAGGCTAACGTCGACTCGGGCCGCCAGCCCCTGTATTGTACTAATAGTGTTAGTCGTACACATCATAGTCTATTTCGCAGTGCTGACTCCTCACTGCTTACCCCACAGTACCGAACCCTCACTGCTGCCTTCATGCAGTACCGACGCCGAGCAATTATGTTTAACAACCGGTCAGTTTTATATGGTTGCGATAATTTACATCACCATCCAACTCATCGAATACGAAGCTATGTTGTAATTCTCTCTGTAGTGGCATAGAGGGAAATCACTATGCACCTATTTGCTAGACGAGTGCGTGCAGAGTGATGCGTATGTGTGTGCTATTCCAGACCCTACACTCCTGCATGCAGCGATAACTTTGCGACGCGCCTGTATGTATACCTTTATTTTCTTTACATGTGTGGATGCTTGTTACATGTTTCCGAACTTCAAATGTTTGGAAATGCTGACCAACTATAGTTGCAACAGAACTTAGGGCCTACTCGCCCATATATCCTTGATTGCAATCGGAAGTGATGACTGTACACTGGGGCGACAAAAGTCATGGGATACCTCCTAATATCGTGTCGGACCTCCTTTTGCCCAGCGAAGTGCAGCAACTCGACGTGGCATGGACTCAACATGTCGTTGGAAGTCCTTGGCAGAAATATCGAGCCATGCTGCCTCTATAGACGTCCATAATTGTGAAACTGTTGCCGGTGCAGAATTCTGTGCACCAACTGACCTCTCGAAGATGTCCCATAAATGTTCGGTGGAATTCATGTCGGGCTATCTTGGTGGCCAAATCATTCGCTGGAATTGTCCAGAATGTTCTTCAAACCAATCGCGAACAGTTGTGGCACGGTGACATGGCACATTGTCATCCATAAAAATTGCATCGTTGTTTGGGTACATGAAGTCCATGAATAGCTGCAAGTGGTCTCCAAGTAGCTGAGCATAACCCTTTCCAGTCAATGATCGGTTCAGTTGGACCAGAGGACCCAGTCCATTCCATGTAAAAACAGCCCACACCATTATGGAGCCACCACCAGCTTGCACAGTTCCTTGTTGACAACTTGGGTCCATGGATTCGTGGGGTCTGCGCCACACTTGAACCCTACAATCAGCTCTTACCAACTGAAATCGGGACTCATCTGACCAAACCACGGTTTTCCAGTCGTCGTCCAACATATATGGTCACGAGCCCAGGAGAGGCACTGCAGGCGATGTCGTGCTGTTAGTAAAGGCACTCGAGTCGGTCTTCTGCTGGCATAGCCCAGCAATGCCAAATTTCGCCGCACTGTACTAACGGACACGTCCGTCGTACGCCCCACATTGATTTCTGCGGTTATTTCACGCAGTGTTGCTTGTCTGTTAACACTGACAATTCTGCGCACACGTCATTGGTCTCGGTCATTAAGTGCAGGCAGTCGGCCACTGCGTTGTCCATAGTGGGAGGTTATGCCTGAAATTAGGTATTCTCGGTACTCTTGACACTGTGGATCTCGGAATGTTGAATTCCCTAACCATTTCCGAAATTGAATGTTCCATGCGTCGAGCTCCAACTACCATTCCGCGTTCAAAGTCTGTTAATTCCCATCGTGCGGCCATCAATCACGTCAGAAACCTTTTTACATGAATCGCTTGAATACAAATGAAAGTCCAACCAATGCACTGCCCATTTATACATTTTGTACGCGATATTACTGACATATATATATTTGCATATTGCTATCCCATGGCTTTTGTCACCTCAGTGTAAGCTCGATACATTTAGGCCTTTCGTAAGCATAATTGACCAATATTTTCAAATAATTGGCGATAGTGTGACATCCAGACAGACCAACCGATCATTTAAACCAGCAATACTAACTAGCCAAACGAACATACCAAACAATAATACGAGCTAAAGATACCAGCCAAACATACGAACCGACCATAGCAACGAATCATACAAACCGACCATACCAGTTGGCCATATCATGAGACCATACCAACCAGTCATACTATGGTCTTCTTATGAACCATCTATACAGGCGAACAATATAAGCCAGCCATACAAACCGACCACTCGAACCAGTCATTCCAACCACATGAATCGACCATACTAGCCAGCTATATGAACCCACCATACAAGCCAGCAATATGAACTAACCATTTCAGATAACAAGAATAATCAACGATATATGCCAACCATAAAAGCCAATAATATCAGCTAAAATTCGAGCCGAACGTGCCAGTCAACCATACCAGAAAACCATATGAACCGACCATATCAAATCGCCATTCCATCAAGATCAGCCAACTATACCAACTGGCCATGCTGATAAGCCAAACAAGCTGGCCATTACTAACTGGTTATACCAAGGGGCCACGGTGGTGTATTGGTCAGACTGCTTGCCTCTCACCTAGGCGAACCAGATTCGATTCCTGGCGGAGTCGCTCCCACATTTATGCATGTGGGAATCGTCCCAGACGATACTGTTGGTCGTCGGCGGGTTTTATAGTGGATCTTCCATTTCCCCCGCCCTTCCATTACGGTGATGCTCCATGCTCACATCGTTTCACCCTCATCAGCTATCAAGCTCTCAAGCTGTTAAGTGCTGCCCAAATCTCTCCACTGCATTGGCAATACCAAAGATCCATACCATCCGACCAGGCCAACCAACCAGATCAGCAATCCTTTCCGAGCAACGACTGATTCCACCCAAGGCTGACTCCACCCAAGGCAGACTCCACCCCAGTTTGCCACCTGCCAGGACCAACTTATACCAAACTGACTAGGACAATGGACAAAACCAACCAACAAGTTCAACAGACCATACCAATAAACCGTACCAAAAGACAATGACGACCAGTTTCAAAATAAGTCACCTAATACGAATCTAATTGCCAACCTCTTCGCGAAAAACATCGCAAAACTTTGTAAAGCATATTACCCATCGCTTTCATGCAGTTAATCGAGTACGGATTATCTACAAAATGATGCGAAACTCGTTGCCATACAAACCAAGACATGGCANCGGATTATCTACAAAATGATGCGAAACTCGTTGCCATACAAACCAAGACATGGCATGAAAAGAGTCTCCAAGCATGACACGAGCTAAGTGTGGTGAGGGTTACAGTCACAGTTCACAGCATATTTTGAGTGATGTTTCGTATCTCGCATATCAGTTCGCGACATGGCTCGTGACAAGCTTCGCAAGATTCGTTGCATAACCGCACCTGGTGAGATTTTTGCAAAGGGTTTTGCAAAGATTTGCAAAGTTTTTGTGAGGTTTTGCGAAGTCTTTTGCTCGAAGAGGTTAGCAATGAGATTCTTATTATACTACTTTTCGAGATTGGTTGTCATCGTCTGTTGGTATGGATGGTTGATATGGTTGGTCTTGCTGGTTGATCTTGTTCATTGTTCTAATCAGTTCAGNTCATCGTCTGTTGGTATGGATGGTTGATATGGTTGGTCTTGCTGGTTGATCTTGTTCATTGTTCTAATCAGTTCAGTAGAAGTTGGTCTCGGCAGGAGTCAGACTTGGGTGGAGTCAGGCTTGGGTGGAGTCAGTAGTTGGTTGGCCAATATGGTTGGTCGAAATAATTTGCTGGTCTGGTTGGCCTGGTAAGATATGTTTCTTTGGTATAGTCAGCTAGTAATGGCCAGTTTGTATTGCCGATTGACTTATCCGCATGATCGGTTGGTATAGTTGGTTGATCTAGATGGTCGTTAGACTGGATGGCTGGAATGGCCATTTGGTATGGTCGGTTTGTGTTTTAACTGGTATTGTCAGCTTGTATGGTTGGCTCGTATAGTTGGTTCATCTAGTTTCTCTGGTTCGTATGACTGACTTGTATAGTCGATTTGCATGATGGGCAAGTATTGTCGGTTCATATGGTTGGTTAATATGGCCAATTTTAGTGGTCGGCTGGTATAGTCGTCTCGTATTGTTGGTCTGTTCGTATNTTCATATGGTTGGTTAATATGGCCAATTTTAGTGGTCGGCTGGTATAGTCGTCTCGTATTGTTGGTCTGTTCGTATAACTGGTTGGTATGGTCGGATAGTATAGACGGATGGTATGGTTGGATCATATGTTTGGTTCTTATGGTCGGCTGGTATGGTTGGTTCGTTTCGTTGGTATTAATTGTTCGTGTAGCTGGCTGGTATTGGTGGTTTGTACAGTTAGTATGGTCCGTTTGTTTGGTATGGACAGTTTGTATGTCTAGCTGGAATTGTTAGTTCATATTTGGGGGGCAGGAAGGTTTGCTCGTATGAATGTCTTGCCAATTGGTAAATCCAATCAGTCTTTCTGGACTGGTGGCATGGTCAAGCGGAATGGGCATTTGGCATGGATGGCTCGTATGGTTGGTTCGTATTTTTGGTTCGTATTGTTGCCTGACATGGCTGGTTCATATTGTCGATAGCGGTTAAATTAAAACATAAATAAATTCATTAAGACTGGAAATGTCGTCAATCAGGCCGGATACACGGCATCTCTACTAATAACCACGTAGTAGCTTTAAATTAATTAACAAAGAACTGCTAAGTATGGCAGTCACTCAGCTGGGCGACTCCAGACCATGTAGCATGGCGACTTAACACAAGGGGCTAAAGAAAATAAACTCAATAAAGTAGGGCAACTTGTTGGAACGTCTAAAGGCAGACTCCTTGGCATTGCGAGAGTGCACGTTCTCTCTCTGAGTATAGGCAGTGTAATAAACCCAGCTCGCCCTCTGCAGGGAGCTTTTAAGAAAGTTACTGTACATTCATGCCTTCAGTTCATTCACAATTTCAGTTANCAGCTCGCCCTCTGCAGGGAGCTTTTAAGAAAGTTACTGTACATTCATGCCTTCAGTTCATTCACAATTTCAGTTCATTCACAATTTCATTTCATTCACGGTTTCAATTCCAGCTTCCCAAGTTCTTTCTACTCTCTCTAAATGAGTATAAAATAAATTTGAAGTCTCGGGATTATAATTCATTACTAAAGCAGGTTTATTTAAAATTAAAGTTAACAGTAACATACAAACACCTCTGAGAAGGAGAGCTAAACAAAACAGTTTTAAACAGAGTTTACAGGAATTAATAGATAAAAGTTGAGTAAACCNCCTCTGAGAAGGAGAGCTAAACAAAACAGTTTTAAACAGAGTTTACAGGAATTAATAGATAAAAGTTGAGTAAACCTCTATGAATAAAATAAATTATTCAGTCTGAAAGTCTGGAGTGGAGAGTCCGTTAATTGAACTATGAATCTACACCAAAAAACGTGAACTAATTGGGACACCTACTTAGCACAAAATCTAACATAACTCTTACTTAACTTAAGACTTAACATTAACTTAACTCATGGTGACACGACGCGATACTTGGTGCGTGTGGTTGACGCCGATAGCCACCCAGCAGCCTTGAGGAGCTTGCCTGACCTTCAACTGCGGCCAGCACATGTGGTGCACACCTCTGACGTCACCCAGGACCCCTCTGCCAGCGAGGAGCTAGTACTCAACGAGGGATATGCCCACCGACCCGCACATAACCTAACAGCTTGGATCCCGACAACACGTTCGCGCACAACCCGCGATAGGACTAAGATATTAAATCCAAAAAAACACTTCCACTTAGTCCCGCAGTCAACTACGAGCTCTCAACACACAAGCAGGCCTGAGGCCTTGTTTAGCGGCCAACTACGACCTCCCTGAACACGGAACCTCGCACGCGCTCCGGCTGACGCAGCGAGAGTCGGTCGTCCAACCAGAGACGAGCCCTGCCTCCCCTCTACCTGCTTCGCAACAGCGGCCTCCTTTCGCAGACCAACACTGTTCAATTCACTTACGAAGTGCACCGAACCCCAGGACGACGATACACTTCCGTGAACAGTTCAGCACAAGCCGACGACGTCAACCTCCTGTCGCAAAACAACCGCGTCTCGCGGCCTCACAGTTGCGTCAGAGAACATTTTACACACAGAACCGACACGACTACAGAAACAAAATTTTAACTACGCGACAGTATGGCTGGATGGCATGGTCCGTTCACGTAGCTGGTGGTATGTTCGGCTGTTATGGTCGATTANAACTACGCGACAGTATGGCTGGATGGCATGGTCCGTTCACGTAGCTGGTGGTATGTTCGGCTGTTATGGTCGATTAATATGGTTGGCTGCTATGGTCAGTTCATATTTTTGGATTGTGTTGTTGGTTTGTATGGTCGGCTGGTATGATAGATTAGTTTGGACGATTCGTATGGCCAGCTGGTATGACCTGTCCGNTTGTTGGTTTGTATGGTCGGCTGGTATGATAGATTAGTTTGGACGATTCGTATGGCCAGCTGGTATGACCTGTCCGTACGGTCGGGTGGTATTGTCGTGTTGTATGGTCGGCTGGTGTATTTGTTCGTCGGCTGGTATGTCTGATCGTATGGTCGTCTGACAAAGAAAAACATGCAACACCCTGAGGAAACCATTATACTCTGTTCGCACCAGCAGGTGGCCCTGGGAATAATTAAAACCCGCAGATACCGTCACCTATGAATATATGTATATAAATAATAATTAACATAGATATATCTCATTGGAATGAGGCTAAGGTGTCACCAATTTCAAACACGAGAAAAAAAAGTTAATTATTCCGATGTTTGTGACTGTAAATCTCTGGATTTGCGGGCCAATATCAGTCTGCTTATGACTCTGAACGAGATGTGTCTCTGCAGATAACAATCTAAACTGCGTTAAGTGTGGAGTACTAGGTCACCCTGCGTCATCTGGGTGGAGTTGGTCAACACGTCGCACAATGTTGTCCTGCAACATTGTATGGCAAATACCACCAGTCACCATTCCATGGAAGAATAATAGACCATTCTGGCAGACATACCGCACTACATTGTGAGCCCAGGAAGATCAACTGCTTGCTGTACCACAANGTCAACACGTCGCACAATGTTGTCCTGCAACATTGTATGGCAAATACCACCAGTCACCATTCCATGGAAGAATAATAGACCATTCTGGCAGACATACCGCACTACATTGTGAGCCCAGGAAGATCAACTGCTTGCTGTACCACAATGTCGGGATTTTCGTCAGTCCAGTACCCACAGTTGTGGCACTTGACAGTTCCATACAATTTAAAGTTTACCTAATCGGACCAAACAGTACTGTGATTACCCATGTCCATTATCGTTTCACATGGTCCCAACCTACTCACAAAATTGGACATACCTATCTGGTTCGCCGTCATTCATGGGTTGAAGTAACGTGGGCATATAGGGCCATTAATTTATTTGCATTAATGAGATAGNTCTGGTTCGCCGTCATTCATGGGTTGAAGTAACGTGGGCATATAGGGCCATTAATTTATTTGCATTAATGAGATAGACACTTTCTTTAATGACACCTGAATCAAGCGCAGCTTGCCATATGGACTTGATCTCCCTGGGGAATGTTTGAATGTGTGCAACACAGCCCCCACATTTCCTTCGTCCATTGTCAGCCTATAAAATAGTACAAAGTTGGCGGAAAGAGAAAATCCGCCAGCCAACGGCAACGTCCACCACGTTCGAAATGCGGCAATCCAGGGCGATCGCCGGGGATCCAATCAGGGTCGGCAGGCGGGAGGTGATGATTACCTATCTGACCACTACCACCGCGGCCCCTGCAAAGACTCCGCGACCGGCGGGATATTGTATGTTGTATGTTGTATGTTGTATGTGCTACACTGAGAATGTAGTTGGGAGTTTCACTTGTGGCCGAGTTGTCAAACCAAGTGAATTATGTTTAAGTTTACAAAAATGTAGATACCTAAACTTATAGTGTTACCTAAAAATATTACTGGAATGTAAATAATAAACTGCCGGTTTATGAACAGTTTTAGGGAGTTTTTAAATTATTACATAGCAGCATTCTGAAAAAAAAAAAANTAATAAACTGCCGGTTTATGAACAGTTTTAGGGAGTTTTTAAATTATTACATAGCAGCATTCTGAAAAAAAAAAAATGTTTTCATGTGTCACTTTTTGCAACTGTCATTGCAACTGTCATTGCTGGATTGTCCTTCCTTCAGATCACATTTTTGTTAAAATTTATTCATTAAATCCAACGAGAGCACGGAATGATTTCCACCTCGTAAGATTACCTAAATAAATGCTAAAATATATTTAAATATAAAATAAAAATGTTAACTTCGGGTTGGACGTAAAGCGGGCAAAATATTTTAATTAATATCTGCTAAATAATAACTCCATTAAAAATTATGATTCCAGCCGGGCGTAGACACATGCAACAGGTTTATTTAGTTTCTATGTGCCTCGCAATAATTATATTACAAATTCGAATTATGGGCGGGTGGAGCTGCGGAAAAATGTATAATTTCAGTCTTTCAGGAAGAACATTCCTAGCGAGGAATCCACAGTAAGAAAACTTTGTTCGTATTCCATCTGCCTAACACAAACATTCACATTCTGGAAAGGCGAATCTGCGGAGTACAGTTAGTTGCTTATATTTTTTACCACAATAGCGACTTTTAATATTGTTACTAACAATACGCCCAGTTTAATTTCATCCCACTAAACCGCATACAGTACAGACTGGCGGTGTAGAAACCATATTTTCAATTGATTGAAGATGTCCAGCTATCGAAACATCTGCCAACTGAAACAATGTTAGTTACTGCACTATCGAGAGTCCGGCTGAGTAGCTTTATAAACCAGAGACCTGCGACTGCTGAAGTATTTGTGCCGGCTATGTCCAAGTAGACCACTCGATAAAGTTCTACTGGTTCTTTGTCAAAGTTAACTAGTTTTACAAGAATCTTTTTGCTATGATAATTTTCCTTTTTTTATACACAAAACTTAACTCAAACAAATAAAATTACCTCTCTCTCTATCACTTTGCTTTGAATCCGAAATTACTGCACTATANACAAAACTTAACTCAAACAAATAAAATTACCTCTCTCTCTATCACTTTGCTTTGAATCCGAAATTACTGCACTATAAGTTAGTCATATTTAGAAAAATATTAACGAATTTAATATAAAATACAGAAGTAATTACCAACTTTACCGAACGTATGCCACGCAGTGCCAGTTCAAACTCTACGCAGGCAGAGCTAGTTACATTTTGCAAAGGTGGATTTCAAAAGTGCTCAGTTAATCGTGAACATGCTTGATCACCATGCCGCTCTCACTTCGCCCCATCATGGGTGCTGAATATCTCCCAGGCCCTGCATCTCTCAGATCAACTCGATCATCGCCCCAGTCAAACTCAAAGATATTTTTTTAGCCAAAAAGTTTTAGAGATCACTTTCCTCTGTGTGTGTGTGTGTGTGTGTGTGTGTGTGTGTGTGTGTGTGTGTATGCGCGCACGCGCAAGGGTTTGGGCGTGTTTGTATCTCCCGTAAAAACTTTTGAACGCGTAAACCGAATTCCACCAAANCGCGCGCGCGCGCGCGCGCACGCGCAAGGGTTTGGGCGTGTTTGTATCTCCCGTAAAAACTTTTGAACGCGTAAACCGAATTCCACTAAACTCGGTACACATACAGTACCGCAAGCGGGGGTCACTTTGTGACACAAGAAATTACATTTAAATGTCCCCCTATTTCAGTCGGATGTTTCAGATATTTAGTAGTACCAATCGAACCACGGAACATTACAAATAGCCTCTTTGAAATGGAAGGAAATTTAAATAACAGTGAAAAATCCTGTGTCACAAAGTTACCCCCGCTTACGGTACTTAGTAAGGACATCTGACTTTTATAGTTTTCGACCACGCCAGGTGCTTACTTTCAAAATGGCGGATATTCAATAATTTCGACTGATATGTCATATATCGGGAATCATTCAACCTATTTAAACCATATTTTGTATGTTGACAGTACATAACGTAAGTATTGAATTTAGAGATGTATACTGTAGTTAATCCGCCATTTTGGAAGGTAACACTACATGAAACAATAAAGATTGTATGTTTTCTGCCTTGCTGAGTGCTGCGAGTGTACGATTTTTATTTTATTTAGTCTCATGGTCGGCAATTGACACACTCCAATAATACTTACATAATAATATTAAACGTCTCTTTCTTCATGAAGTTCATTAATTTTATTTAATAATTCATTTCCTGTGAAATTATTGAGTCTAAAATAATTTCCATGAGGTGTAATATTTAAAGTTTCTTTAATTCGTTGATATAAATTTATTGGATTTCGCTCATATTCAAAAAGTAAAATTTCTTCTCAATTTGGATGTTTATCTTGTATTAAAATTAGTTGCATATTCGCACTTTTACTTATACATCTAATAATTTAATAACCATAATCAAACTTTTCTTCGAATAATTTCAATATTATTAAACTTGGTCATAGATTAGGATTTGAGTTTGAGAAACGTTATTGCGTATGTTATCAATTGTGGTGACAGGTTTGTTGATGAATAATTCTTTGTGCAACATCGAATATAATTTCATTACTAGATTATCGCTAGATATATTTTTATATTTAATTGGTTTATTTAGCTTGTCAATTAATATTTATGTTCTTATTTGAGTTTAAATTCACCATGGTTTCTAATATATGTCAAAACTTCTTCAAATACCAACGCTTTAAAATGAATAGCTGTTGGTTGATCAGAATAAATGATTAATTCATATAAACCTGGTTCTGATATATAAATTGCTTTACCTTCTTCTAAGATAGGTGGGACCCATTTTTGGTCCCACCTAAATCTATCAGCTTTTTCTTATTTTTTTCTGGAACATGTTGTAAAGTTGTTGTTGTTTTTTTTTTTTTTTTTAATATTCAAAAATGTTTGCAAATTCGTTTTCTTTAAACCATGGATTATTATTTTCATCTAAAACAAACCGAGCTTTCTTATTATGACACAGAAGAGAATTGTTTTTCAGGTCCAGGATCGTCTCCATTTACATAAAAACAATTTTATTAAGAAATTTAAAAAAATTATTTATGTTGTCTAAATTATTAACTATACCTTTAATTTTATTAAAAATTTATTTGTATGTATTGCATTTTAAACCGAATAAAGATAAACTGTTTTTACCTGCTATAATTAATCTATTAGTAAATTCATTATATTCATAAAATGTATCTTTTTATATATATATATATATATATATATATATATATATAAACCATTTGTATATTACTTGTGGTAGTTGTTGAGTTTTATTTATAATATAATATACTTTATTTCNTTGCATTCATCTAATTGAACATAATATTTCATATTCATAAAATATAAATGTTTTACCATTATATGAGTTAAAAACAGCATTTATTTTGCAGTCATAATTTATTTCACTTGAAGATAATGTCACTCGATTAGATTACAACTTTCATAATCAAAAATATATATTTTATAATCTATTGTAATAACTATTTCCCTCAATGGTCTCTGATAAATATAAAAACTTTTAAACATTTAGGCAAATATGTAACCAATCTGTTATCATATATGACTATTTACAATTGCATAATCTTTTAGATTTCTATCCAAATGTATTTATTAAAAAATATATTTATTTTATTATTACTAATAAGAAAAGTATTTATATCTTTATTAGCACAACGATCTGGTGAATATTGGATTTCAGGGTCTACGCTCGTAGGCGTTGGAAAATTATTTGATGACGGGTTTCCATGTATAATTTGTATATATTCAATGCCAATTTAAGTCTGCTCGAAATTTAAACTTTTTTTTAAGATAAATAATATTATAATAAATATTTTATTACAAAAATTAGGGTGAGCCTTATTTTGGGTCCCAGCTAAATCTATCAGATTTTTCTTATATTTTACTGGCACATGTTATGAAGAATTGAGCTCCTCAAAATAGAGGGATCAAAAATATATAGAACATTACGTTGGGCGTCGTTTTGACACCCAACATAATATGATAGATTTTTCTTATATGTTTTTAATACAAACAATGTTTTATATTTCATACATTACTAAATTCTCACCGATGTAAAACCATCGGCGGAAATTTTTTTAAATATTGAAAGAAATTTAGTACACATTTTAAATAATTAGTCTTAATTAATAATTATTGAAAATGTTACGTGTGTGTCTCATAAATCCTTAAAAAGTAATGAAAAAGTACCATATTTAATATGAACAAGGGTCAGTATTCATCGTTCGTCGTTCAAAAAGAGTGTAACTGTTGGTTACGCCATATATCTTGATATTCCCTAATATATTTCAAACCATTTGTCAGATTGACTTGGTAGGCAAAATACATATGAACCTAATTATCATGTAGGTAAAAATCTTTAATCTAATTTCATATTAATCACCTTTATTATTTCTATTCATATCTGTTGCAATGAATCCAAAATCTTTTTTTCCAAAATTCAGCACAAATTTTTTTTAATTGATCATATGACATATCTCAGCCAACAAAATCACTATAACATATTTTTAATTTGTTTCATCTTGTCGTAATATATTTTATTAAATGTTATTATCTCTTACTAATTGTTTTAGAACTTTCGAATATATTTGAGCTAAATAAAAATAATCAATAATTTTGTGTCTTTCTGTAGTAAAAATATTTATGAATATTATATTGAATATCTATTATAACAACATCGAATAAAACCACAGAATTATCTACACAGTCATCGAAAAAAATCATCCCATCAAGATTATTTTTAAAAAAATATCACACTGTTTATTTTATTTTCTTTGATAAAATTATAAAATAGTCTATTAGTGAAACATATTGTTGATTTTAAATCTTTTAACAGACATATAATATATTAAAATTTAACCACCCAGTTTTAGAAACAAAATTAATCATAAAATATGATTTACCACAATTGCTTGGATCAACTATATTAAACCTTTACTACTGCTTGGTTATAAATCATCTTTCTTTATTTTTTATTTCTCTTCGTTTATTAAAACACCATCACCCGAATACATTTTCTTAATTTAATAAATGATTTTTTCTTTAAATAAATGAATAAAGTTTTTAAGATAACAAGTAACAATTTCATATTAAAGAAAAAACTTCATGATTGTATTTTTCATAATGAACCGTCTATTGCTTTAATTAGATTTCGTACAACCTATTTAACACGAAATATAAATAATAATATAATTATTATAGTTGATAAAAATGAAAAACTATTATTCCAAAAAGTCAATATATTGAATCATTAGAAAGCAACTATAAATTTATATGAACCGTTTAAGACCGACAATATTATTTTAGAATTGGACTTTTAAATTTCAACATCTGAGATGTCTGTAATATTAATGTTAAAACTATAAAAAAAAATGTATATGTAAATTAAATATGTAATAGAAAAGTTATATTAGTATTGATTTTTACATTAATTATATTTACTGTTTTGATCGGGAAAAGTAATTTTCTTCAATATTATTATGTGTGTTGATAATATAGTTATGATATCAAAGATTTGGGAAGGCATTAAAATTAAATTATTTGGTTTGGACTCATTTGATGGATTTAAAATTTTTAACATATTTTCAGAACTTTATGAATGTGAATTAAAATTAAAATTTGAAAGTGGTCATTGGACTTTTAAATTTATTAAAATATATATCTGATTTTTAATTTCTTAATTTCATAATTAATTGAAATAAACCTGGTTCATTTATAAACTTTGTATCGGGGTGTATCGGTAACTGATGGTTACACTTAATAGTTAGTAATTAATTCTTCTAATTTTGTTATATTCATATGGTATAGTACCCATTTTATTTGGTAATACAGTTATTTTGTTATTGTGTGGCCATAATACTATTTTATTTACTTCAACTGTATATATTTGATGATTCTCACTTTGTATTNATATATAACTATCAATATATTGATAACAGAATTCTATGTTATCATTACATTTGGGTTTCATTTTACTATAGTGAAAATCTTACATTTATTCTCTAGATATGTATTATATTGACATAGATATGTATTATATTGACATAGATATGTATTACATATGAGGCATTCAGAAGTCAACCCGACTAACTCCATCAAATGAAAATGTTCAGTATAAACAGTTAAAGTTATGTATCTATAAAGAGTCCATTATTTTTCAGCATATTTTGATTAAACTCATTAATTTTCTTATAATCAAGGGTAACTTTTCAGCACTGTATAAATATATNTATTTTGATTAAACTCATTAATTTTCTTATAATCAAGGGTAACTTTTCAGCACTGTATAAATATATAGAAAAATTGCAATGTCCCTCTGGTTAAAAATAAACCACTTTGTATGGAGTTAGTCACATTGCCAACTGAAAGGTATTGAAAAAACATCTGAGTGGTTTGTATAAAGGTAATTTTACTAAACAAATACGCATAGAACAAAACTTATTTACATGAAAAGTAACCAGTATTATTGGAAGTCATAAAATTGATATCCTGGGTTATGGAAAAAGTGTAGAAATTACGTCCAAAAATGCAAATTACTCTATTCTGCGTAAATGATGCAGTCGTCATCACTATNGAAATTACGTCCAAAAATGCAAATTACTCTATTCTGCGTAAATGATGCAGTCGTCATCACTATCAGGTTCGGCTTTCAGGATACCTCTTTCAGTTTGTAAGTCTTTATAATACTGGTGATGAACAGGAGGTATATACTCAAGAGGTCCATCATATCCTTTTTTGCCATAGTGATCGGTCTTGATGTGGGATAAAGAAGCCCTTGTGGAACATTAGCAAGGCTTTATAAAGGCCGCCCGTTTTCCTTTTTCTTTTTTATGTTTATTTTTCCAAATGGCATCTCTGGTAAGAAATTAATTTTATATTTGATAGCAAATGGTTCGGCCTTTTCAATCCTGATCCATCTCATTTTCAACCAGTTAACTGGTTCACCATCGACATTTTTTTCCTGTTGGTGATAGATTTGTCTAGTGTTTACGTTGAATAGAAATCTTCATGCTTCACTTCTGTGAGGAAATACTTGTTTCTTGCCATGCAGTCAAGAATAATATCGNATCTCTGGTAAGAAATTAATTTTATATTTGATAGCAAATGGTTCGGCCTTTTCAATCCTGATCCATCTCATTTTCGACCAGTTAACTGGTTAACCATAGACATTTTTTTTGCTGTTGGTGATAGATTTTTCTAGGGTTTCCGTTGAATAGAAATCTTCATGCTTCACTTCTGTGAGGAAATACTTGTTTCTTGCCATGCAGTCAAGAATAATATCGTACCAATCTCTTGGAGAAAATATGTTGGAACTAGTTTTTGCTCTTTTCTCATTAAAGAAAAATCAGAATCGTTCGGAAGGTAACTGTGTCCCGGTACACGGAACTTTAAGTTAATAGTTTCAGTGCTTCCGCTCTGAGTTTGCAGGTATTTCAAAAGAAATAGAACAATTCTTATGTTCCAGTTTTGGCCGCCGCATGAGTCAAAGTACATGACAATATATTCTGCATTATTGACATGACCAGTCAGGTGTTTTATAATACAAGAGCTAATTTCCTGCGAACCTCTCGAACCTTCGGTTTTCGGCCATACGTATATGTAAGCTTTTTTTGTTATTACAAACGTGAAGCCCTAAAATATAAACATACAAGTTTCGTTTGTCGTACGCTACAGACGTTGAGAGTTTTGGGAAAGGCAAAGCCTTCTGGAGGTCGAAAGTTAGCACGTAGTAATCGTCAGAGCATCTACCCTGGTCCTCTTTTAAACTTTCTCTGGCCTTTTCCGCCTTTCTCACATGCAGCTCCTTCTCAGTTTCTATTCCTTTCCTTTCATCTTAGCTTGCCACTAAAAGTCTATTTTGTAAACCGTCGCGCACTTGACAGGTGTCTTTAAGCAGCGGTTTAAAATGCATATTAAAGTTAGTTGAAAATACATGGTAGTATATTTTTTTCTGTAACCGGAGTTTTATTGGTTTTCACTACACCACAAGACATATAAATCNTCGTACAATTTTTTTATTGTAAGGTCAGGGTTCAAATATTTTCTGTGAGGGTTGTGTGATCTCGTGAAGTGGCTGAAGTAAACAGGAATTTATTTTATGTGATTTACAACATCTGATATGTCAACTTTATTTCCAGGGGTTTTCTTTCCCCTTCAATCTACAATACAGCTTACGTCATTCTTAATGCTACAACTATGAATTCGGCCATCAGACACTTGAAAGGTTTGCCTAAAGTATGTTTTACAAACCTGAACATCATCGTTCTTGACTCGGAGACAAAACGAAAAAATTATTTTAAAAGAGTTTCCCTTTCATCTGTTGATATTTTTTAATTGCATTTTCTTGCACACTTATACCCTTTATCGCTAAAGGTTTTTGCAGCGACTGTATGGCCTGATCTAGTTTTATACTCTTTACCAGAAAGTCTCTTTTTCTTCTGGCGTGCCCTCTTCCAACTATCAGGGTTTCTTTTACGTTTACGGCCTCTAATAGGCTCCGGAATAGACCTAACCTCAAAATCTGAAAGAGATGAATCACTGCTTTCCTCAACTAAAACTTTATTATTATTCAGTTGTTGAACCTCATTAGAGCCTATATTATTTAATTTGTTAAGGTTTTGACCTAATCGGAATGAAGAATTATTAGTACGTAGATCTAAATCTGAACCTGGAATGTGGTCTGGATCAGAGTCAGTGTTGTCGCCAAAAATGTCACTTTCACTGCAATGTTCACTCATTGTAGACTATTTCTTGATTGAAATAAGAAAGTAAACATCACAAAGGAAGTAAACATCACACACAATCACTATACAGTCAGTTCACAAAGTCAGTTCAACAACAACAATAAACAGTTGTACAATAGACATCAGCTGTCATGGAGACATGGAGTTAATCACGTTGGCCACTGACACATCTGGTAAAATGTTCAGTTGCCAGATCAGATAGCGCATTCTAGCAGCTAACCATTGAACTGTGGAATTAGTCGTCTTGGCCACTGAAAATAATTCACTGATGCAACCCAACCATGTTATTACCTGAATTTCTAAAAAAAACATGCAGTTAGTCGGATTAACTTCTGAACGCCTCATATATAGAATTATCACATTTAACCTTCGTTTTATTTATATGAATATCTATTAGATTTTCATTCAATATTGTTCTTCCTTTAAAATTTAATGTTTTACAATTCTATTTTTTAACTTCTTCTTCAATTGTTTTTATATAAAAATATATTCTATTTCTTATGTTTTCCATTGTTTCACCAAATACAGAAATCTTTATTAATTAATAGAAATATTTATTAAAATCGTTTGTTGCATTTGTTGTCACCTGCGTATTCAAATCAATATATACCTATAACCAATCGGGTTGGTTAAATTAAAAAATACTATGAATTTTGTTAACATTCATTCCTTAGATAAACATTGTTTTAAATTGTGGTAACATACAACATATTTATTTTTATTGTTTAACATTGTTAACCATTTTAATTGATTCGTGCCTGGTATTATTTTATTTTCACAACAAAATCGTAAATCTTTATGCAAATTATGTAATTGTTGAGAATATTCTAAATCTACTTCTAATATATAGCAATGCTAAGAACCACCCATCATATTCCATCTATAGGATGAGTCACCTAAGACAATATAAACTTGGTTTTTTTCAAATGGAACTATACTAATCTCAGCTGTTGGCAACGTCGATCTGAGAGAGATGACTTCAGCTGGGGTGTCACCCTCCGACATCGGATAAGTAGTTCGGAAAAATTACAGTATCTAGACCGTAGGACTTCTCTGGTTGTACCACCAGACTGCGCGTCGTCTCATGCGGACGTTCGTGACATTGTACCTAAAAGGAATTACGTCGCGTCGCATCATGTGGGAACGGAATGTTGCGCCGCCGCGACACCGGTATAAAAGGGACAGGTTTTTAAGGCCCGAAGGCCAACACACCCTCCATCCTCCCGCACTGCAACTGTACTCTGGTGAGTAAGACAGTGCACGGCACTTTCCTCTTGGTCTCTTCGGGCCATTCACTTTTCTTTCTTGCCGTTTACACAGTATTCTACTGGTTTTCTCTGTTAAAAACCTGTCCTCCTCGCCAATCTAAAGTAATCCGACTTTTACTTTACAAAGTCTTTACCTGAATACTCTTTCATGGGTCATCAGAATTTCACCGATTCCATTTATCAAAGTCCTCCAGCCTTCTACCAATTTTGGTGGCGAAATCCGTCCATATCTTGTGGTGAAGTTTGTTTTCCATAATACTTCTTGCTTCCAAGTGAATGCCCTTCTCTTCACATGTCTCGTTTAGTGTTTCCCTTAAGTCTTCTGTCTTCAGACAGTCCATTAACACATGCTGTGCGGTGTCATCGACACCGCAGACCTCGCAGAAGGGAGACCCCACAAGCCTCATGCTGTGCAATTTCGCTTTAAAGTTGCTGTGTCCAGATAACAGCTGCATGTTGAAGAAATTCACAGTAATCCATTTGTTCTCCAGTCTCGTTCTAATGTTAGGGAGGAGCTCATATGTCAACCTCCCTTTACTGGAATTTGTCCATCTGAATTGCCAGTCTGAGACTATGTCTTCGTACAACTGCTTCTTGTCTTCACTTGTGAGCATGCCAGCTCGAGATCTCTCCACCACGAGGCCCTGTATCTGACCAGCAAGTCCACAGGCAGCACACCAGCAACAACCGGGAGAGACTCATTCGATGCAGTTTTATAGGCTCTGGCAACGGNGACCAGCAAGTCCACAGGCAGCACACCAGCAACAACCGGGAGAGACTCATTCGATGCAGTTTTATGGGCTCTGGTAACTGTCAGCAGCGCAGCTCTTTGTGCACTTAGAAGCTTTCTCTTGTGCCACGAAAGGTCGGAATGGTGGTGCCACATTACTGCTCCATAAGTGATGATTGCCTCGAACACCGCCCTATATATGGTGCGCAAGGTACCATAATTGAAGCCCCAGTTAGTGTTTCCGATCCTTCTTAGTTTCTGAAACACCACCACCGCCTTCCGTGACACATACTCAATATGTCTCAGAAAGCTCATCCTGTCATCCATGACGACTCCCAGATATTTAAATTCGTGCACATATCCAACTGGGCGACCCCCGAAGCGCACAGTAGGGGCTCTTTGAAATTTCCCCTTGACCATCATAGTTTTTGTTTTCTCTATAGAGAAGTCCAGTTTGACATCCTTAGATCATTGCCAGGTCTGTTCCATGATCCGGGATGCTTTTTCCTCCAGAACTCTCCTTGAATTTCCTTCAACAAGGACTAGTCCATCATCAGCATATCCAAAAACTGTGCACTCCGGAGGAAGTTCCAGCTCGAGAAAGCCATCAAAGAGGATGTTCCATAGGATCGGTCCAAGGACCGAACCCTGGGGACACCCCTTGGTTAGCCTCTTTTTGACTTGCATACTCTTACTGGAGTATATGCTCCACCTGTCTGTGAAGAAGTCCTGGATGACCCTGTAGATGTTAGCAGGATATTTTTTCACCTTCAGTCTGTACAACACTTCCGGCCACCAGGCATTGTCGAAGGCTCCAGAAATGTCGAGAAAGATCGCTATTACATACTTCTTTGTAGACTCTCTGATTTTCTTCATTACATCAGCCAGCGCGAAGTCCGTCCCAGTTCCTCTTCTAAATCCATACTGGAATTCATTGAGGGTCATTCGGCTTCCAATGCCATAATGAGTCTTCTATTGATCATTTTCTCGTAGACTTTGTCTAGCGCCGGAAGCAAAGTCAGAGGCCTATAAGATTTGGGATCACCCAGGTCCTTCTTATTCTCTTTACGGAGAATTCTCAATATTACAATTTTCCACGGGGAGGGAAACACACCGGTTTGAAGACAGTCATTAACAATATCCAGAAAGGTGTTCTTGATTCTTGCATAGCACCTTTTCAGGATTTCCGTGGTAATCCTGTCAATTCCAGGTGCCTTACCATTTTTCATTTTATACATCACACTTCTTAGTTCTTCTAAACTAAATTCTGGTGCGTCTTGTTATTCTGGTACAATATCCATAGACTGTCTCCTAGTGGAGTGCACCTCCCCTTCATTATTCAAGGAGTCGTCTGGAAGGAGCGCGTGAAGCAGAGCCTCCATAGATTTCCTATTATCAAGGATCAGTTCACCATCTATTTTCATGCATGGAGGTGGCACCGATCTTTTTAACTTGTTCGCCGCAAGTTTATATACAAGACCAAAAGGATCTTCATTGCCAACCTTAGTAACAAAGTCTTCCCAGGATTTGGTTTTCTTCTTCCTCACCCTACGGAAGTAAGCCTGCTTTTTACCTTTGTATATAGTTGAGAACTCCTTTCTTTCTTCACCTCTTAACTTGTGAAGATGTCTTCTGTCTTTTCTTAGGGATTTTCTTTCCTTTTCCAACTCATCGTACCACCAAGACATATTAGGAAGACCCTTTGTTGCTTTCCGTAGGTTCTCTTCACATGTGTCCTAGATGATCTTCGTAAATTGCTCGACTCGGTCATCCAGGGTACCCATCACATTATATAAGCGCAGCTTACCCCGCAGGGCGCGGTCGAAAGCAGGCCAGTCCGCCATATTGTGGATATAATGGACTCCCCCTTCCAGTGGTTCCTGCTCATGGTGACCACCTCCATTAATCTCATGCATGATCAACCTATGATCACTCGAACTTTCGTTCGACACAGTCCAATTCTTTATACTGTTGAACATTTTCCTGTTGGTCACAGTGATGTCAATATAAGATTCAGTTCCATGGGCCTGCGAAACAAAGGTGAGGAGCTCTCCTTCTTGGTTGGCCACGTCCAAATCATTCGTGAGAATGAATTGGCTGATCATATCTCCAGCCTCATCGTTTACAGGAGAGTGCCAAAGTTCCGATTTTCCATTTAAATCAGCGCCAATAATCAAAGGCTTCTCATGCAAGGTGTTCACAATAATCTCCCATCTATCAATATTTACCTGGGTGTCATCCCCAAACTGAAAATACGAGGAAACCAGCCAGCATTCGGTTGTTCCTTTTATTGCCTGAACGCATGTATGGTGACATCAATGTTATGTTAATGTCTGAGCTGGCTCCAAGCACCCCAGCCCGAGGAGAATCACCACAGGTAAACACCTCGCCCCGCAGGCCCATGACCTTATCAAAAGGTACATACGGATCCTGGAATAACACAATATCCAGCTTCTGCTCCACAACGATCCGATTCAATTCAGCTGCTGCTGCTGCTGACCGTTACATGTTCAGTTGTCCAAATTTTATGGTGTTACACGCCATACTTAATCATGGCTAGTTCAATGGACAGGGCCTTCTGGTATTCTGGACAGTCCCTTGAATCCACATGGTGATCGTGTGTCTGTCCCTTCTTTTTGCAGTTAGCACAGGTATCCTTGTGTGTACGATCAGCCTTCTTTGGGCAGTTAGCATATTCATGCCCTTTTTCACTGCAAGTAGAGCAGGTGGTCTCTGCCTCTCTACATTTGCCAGCTATATGTCCCCACTGCTGACATTTATAGCAGCGCGAGAGCGAGATGTAATCTCACACTCGGCAGCTCTCATAGCCTACATAGACTCTGTCCTTGTCTATGAGAGCATTCCTTATTTTCGGGTCGCACTGTAATACCACGTTGACCATGTCCGAATCCCTGCGGCCATTTATGTGGCTGATAATGACCACTCTCTTGAAAGACTCTAGTGTATGTTCTCCGCATACACCGTCTCTAAAAATTTTGCCTAAAGATGGTTTTTGGCAGTTCTGTAGTGTCCTCAAGTGTCTTGTTGTCTCCAGTCTCAACAAGCACACCTCCACCTCCGATACCACAGATATTCCTTATCTGTAGTCCCTCCTCTTTAGGGTCAAAACCATTCTTTAACATCTCTCTAGTCTCTACACTGGTTTTACCTTCAATCTTAGGGTAGACTAGCACAATTTTCTTGGCCGGTTTGGGCTTATATTCTACTCCTGCTGCTTGAGCATAACTTTTAATTACTGGCACTGCAGGTATGCCAGATTCAGAGGCCTCAGTCCTTGTACCACTTGCACTTCCCAATTCTTACCGTTTCCTGTAGTCTGCCAAGTATAAAAGGGACAGGTTTTTAAGGCCCGAAGGCCTGCCAAACCCAAGTAATTTCCAGTTCCGGCTAGGAACTTGGCCAACTATCAAAAAATCTCGGATGCACATAATTTGCCTCGTAGCCAGTCGTACGCGCAGGCGTCGATTGGCTTTCAAAACCCAGCTCTGGAAACCCCTAATCTACCCTCAGTAGCACAGGAAACACCCGCCCCGCGCCCGGCTGGCCACAGACCCAAAAACCAAACCCCCCAAAATGTGATGGGAGGGCTGGGGGAGACACTTCAGAACATGAGCGCCCTTATGGACTTCCTGTCTGAGTGTAACTTCGTGGCAATTCTGTCACATTTCCTTCCCTACATGGCAAGAAGTAAANATCCATGACGACTCACAGATATTTAAATTCGTGCACATATCCAACTGGGCGACCCCCGAAGCGCACAGTAGGGGCTCTTTGAGATTTCCCCTTGACCATCATAGTTTTTATTTTCTCTATAGAGGAGTCCAGTTTGACATCCTTAGACCATTGCCAGGTCTGTTCCATGATCCGGGATGCTTTTTCCTCCAGAACTCTCCTTGAATTTCCTTCAACAAGGACTAGTCCATCATCAGCATATCCAAAAACTGTGCACTCCGGAGAAAGTTCCAGCTCGAGAAAGCCATCAAAGAGGATGTTCCATAGGATCGGTCCAAGGACCGAACCCTGGGGACACCCCTTGGTTAGCCTCTTTTTGACTTGCATACTCTTACTAGAGTATATGCTCCACCTGTCTCTGAAGAAGTCCTGGATGACCCTGTAGATGTTAGCAGGACATTTTTTCACCTTCAGTCTGTACAACACTTCCGGCCACCAGGCATTGTCGAAGGCTCCAGAAATGTCGAGAAATATCGCTATTACATACTTCTTTGTAGACTCTCTGATTTTCTTCATTACATCAGCCAGTGCGAAGTCCGACCCAGTTCCTCTTCTAAATCCATACTGGAATTCATTGAGGGTTCATTCGGCCTCCAATGCTATGATGAGTCTTCTATTGATCATTTTCTCGTAGACTTTGCCTAGCGCCGGAAGCAAAGTCAGAGGCCTGTAAGATTTGGGATCACCCAGGTCCTTCTTATTCTCTTTACGGAGAATTCTCAATATTCCAATTTTACACGGGGAGGGAAACACATCGGTTTGAAGACAGTCATTAACAATATCCAGAAAGGTGTTCTTGATTCTTGCATAGCACCTTTTCAGGATTTCCGTGGTAATCCTGTCAATTCCAGGTGCCTTACCATTTTTCATCTTATACATCACACTTGTTAGTTCTTCTAAACTAAATTCTGGTGCGTCTTGTTCTTCTGGTACAATATCCATAGACTGTCTCCTAGCGGAGTGCACCTCCCCTTCATTATTCAAGGAATCGTCTGGAAGGAGCGCATGAAGCAGAGCCTCCATAGACTTCCTCTGCTCAAGGATCAGTTCACCATCTGTTTTCATGCATGGAGGTGGCACCAATCTTTTTAACTTGTTCGCCGCAAGTTTATATACAAGACCAAAAGGATCTTCATTGCCAACCTTAGTAACAAAGTCTTCCCAGGATTTGGTTTTCTTCTTCCTCACCCTACGGAAGTAAGCCTGCTTTTTACCTTTGTATATAGTTGAGAACTCCTTTCTTTCTTCACCTCTTAACTTGTGAAGATGTCTTCTGTCTTTTCTTAGGGATTTTCTTTCCTTTTCCAACTCATCGTACCACCAAGACATATTAGTTGCTTTCCGTAGGTTCTCTTCACATGTGTCCTGGATGATCTTCGTAAATTGCTTGACTCGGTCATCCAGGGTACCCATCACATTATATAAGCACAGTTTACCCCGCAGGGCGCGGTCGAAAGCAGGCCAGTCCGCCATATTGTGGATATAACGGACTCCCCCTTCCAGTGGTTCCTGCTCATAATGACCACCTCCATTAATCTCATACATGATCAACCTATGATCACTCGAACTTTCGTTCGACACAGTCCAATTCTTTATACTGTTGAACATTTTCCTGTTGGTCACAGTGATGTCAATATAAGATTCAGTTCCGTGGGCCTGCGAAACAAAGGTGGGGAGCTCTCCTTCTTGGTTGGCCATGTCCAAATCATTCGTGAGAATGAATTGGCTGATCATATCTCCAGCCTCATCGTTTACAGGAGAGTGCCAAAGTTCCGATTTTCCATTTACATCAGCGCCAATAATCAAAGGCTTCTCACGCAAGGTGTTCACAATAATCTCCCATCTATCAATATGTACCTGGGTGTCATCCCCAAACTGAAAATACGAGGAGACCAGCCAGCATTCGGTTGTTCCTTTTATTGCCTGAACGCATGTATGGTGTGCATCAGACACACTTGACATCAATGTTATGTTAATGTCTGAGCTGGCTCCAAGCACCCCAGCCCGGGGAGAATCACCGCAGGTAAACACCTCGCCCCGCAGGCCCACGACCTTATCAAAAGGTACATACGGATCCTGGAATAACACAATATCCAGCTTCTGCTCCACAACGATCCGATTCAATTCAGCTGCTACTGCTGCTGATCGTTGCATGTTCAGTTGTCCAACTTTTATGGTGTTACACGCCATAATTAATCCTGGCTAGTTCAATGGACAGGGCCTTCTGGTATTCTGGACAGTCCCTTGAATCCACACGGTAATCGTGTGTCTGTCCCTTCTTTTTGCAGTTAGCACAGGTATCCTTGTGTGTACGATCAGCCTTCTTTGGGCAGTTAGCATATTCATGCCCTTTTTCACTGCAAGTAGAGCAGGTGGTCTCTGCCTCTCTACATTTGCCAGCTATATGTCCCCACTGCTGACATTTATAGCAGCGCGAGAGCGAGATGTAATCTCACACTCGGCAGCTCTCATAGCCTACATAGACTCTGTCCTTGTCTATGAGAGCATTCCTTATTTTCGGGTCGCACTGTAATACCACGTTGACCATGTCCGAATCCCTGCGGCCAGTTATGTGGCTGATAATGACCACTCTCTTGAAAGACTCTAGTGTATGTTCTCCGCATACACCGTCTCTAAAATTTTGCCTAAAGATGGTTTTTGGCAGTTCTGTAGTGTCCTCAAGTGTCTTGTTGTCTCCAGTCTCAACAAGCACACCTCCACCTCCGATACCACAGATATTCCTTATCTGTAGTCCCNAAGTGTCTTGTTGTCTCCAGTCTCAACAAGCACACCTCCACCTCCGATACCACAGATATTCCTTATCTGTAGTCCCTCCTCTTTAGGGTCAAAACCATTCTTTAACATCTCTCTAGTCTCTACACTGGTTTTACCTTCAATCTTAGGGTAGACTAGCACAATTTTCTTGGCCGGTTTGGGCTTATATTCTACTCCTGCTGCTTGAGCATAACTTTTAATTACTGGCACTGCAGGTATGCCAGATTCAGAGNTTTGGGCTTATATTCTACTCCTGCTGCTTGAGCATAACTTTTAATTACTGGCACTGCAGGTATGCCAGATTCAGAAGCCTCAGTCCTTGTACCACTTGCACTTCCCAATTCTTTCCATTTCCTGTAGTCTGCCAAGTATAAAAGGGACAGGTTTTTAAGGCCCGAAGGCCTGCCAAACCCAAGTAATTTCCAGTTCCGGCTAGGAACTTGGCCAACTATCAAAAAATCTCTGATGCACATAATTTGCCTCGTAGCCAGTCGTACGCGCAGGCGTCGATTGGCTTTCAAAACCCAGCTCTGGAAACCCCTAATCTACCCTCAGTAGCACAGGAAACACCCGCCCCGCGCCCGGCTGGCCACAGACCCAAAAACCAAACCCCCCAAAATGTGATGGGAGGGCTGGGGGAGACACTTCAGAACATGAGCGCCCTTATGGACTTCCTGTCTGAGTGTAACTTCGTGGCAATTCTGTCACATTTCCTTCCCTACATGGCAAGAAGTAAAACTATCACCGACCCAAATCAAAAAACCTTTCTACTTTTAGAGGCCCTCAGCACCTTCAATAATGCCAATTAAATTATATTTCCATAATAAAGTCATTCCGGAAATTCCTGGTAGTACATATCACACACACAAACTCTGACGAGCTAGGAATTCGCGAATAAAACCGATTTTATCTAGATACACAATTGCATAGTTATGATAAAATAACTTCTGAAATATAAAGAAAATATCTTTCAAACATAAAGTAAAAGCCCTTTAAGACCTCCATAACTCCTGACTATTCACAAGAAAAGTTTTTCATAATTATCGATTTTTACAAAAATCGTCCGTCAAGCTAAATTAATAACAGGAACTTAAAATAAAGTTTTGTCGCATCTCACAAACACCATGAGGGTTCGTTTGACCCATCTCACGCCAATAAATAAAGACTTTTAATTTTCCCGACAAACTAGCAGTATCACCAGGTGTCCCCAGGTTACTGCAGGGCAGCTCAGCCATCTTGTGAACAGCGGGCGAAGCCCCGCCATTGGTGGGACCTCTCGGCCAATCACAGAGCAGCTGACACGCAACTCGCAAAGATCATATATTCTATCTTACTTTTCTAGCTTTAAACACAAAACCATACACATTTACTAAATTAAGTAGAATAAGGCCTTGCCTCCAATCTACCTTTACCAGACATGACTGTATATTTCGGCTTAGAATCCGCTTACAAAACTTAAATAAAAACCGCAACGAAGTACTTCGGTCTTTGCTGCGGTTATAAAAAGTACTGAACTTCAAAATTCCGCGAGGAATAGGGAACCTTCCTCTCTTTTCCCCCACAGGCAAGGAAAGAGAGGAAATAGAAATGGCCAGGTTCCCTGGCACTACCCAGGGAACCTTATTAACTGATTATCTGCTGCCAAGTCCGCAGCAATACAATTTAATCTACAGCCAGGCGGGATAGGCTAGCTGTCCCCAACCTGGGTTGCAAGAAATGATATACCTATGGTAGGACAAGAGCTCTCACAGGGGCTTGTACCTCCCCCACGCTCAGGGAGTAGTGTCCCGGTGAGGCAACATGGCGGCGGTANGTACCTCCCCCACGCTCAGGGAGTAGTGTCCCGGTGAGGCAACATGGCGGCGGTAGCCCGAAGGCCAGCACACCCTCCATCCTCCCGCACTGCAACTGTACTCGGATGAGTAAGACAGTGCACGGCACTTTCTCCTCTTGTTTTCTTCGGGCCATTCACTTTTCGTTTTGCCGTGACTCGGTATTATACCAGTTTTCTCTATTTAAAAACCTGTCCTTCTCCCCAATCTAAAGTGCCCCGACTTCCTCTTTGTAAGCCTTTACCTGAGCACCCCTTCATGGGTCATCAGAAATTTGTTCTCCTTGCCACCTGTCGAAGTCCTCTAGCCTTCTTCCGACTTTGGTGGCAAATTCATTCCAGATCTTGTTGAGAACATTATTTTCCATGACGTTTTCCAATTCCATGTGAATGCCCTTTTCTTCCAATTTCTCTTGCAGCCAGCTTCTGAGATCTTCCGTTTTCAGACAGTACATGATGACATGTTGGACTGTGTCATCCTCCCCGCAGACATCGCAGAGTGGGGATTGCACGAGTTGGAGGCTGTGCAGTTTCGCCTCAAAGTTGCCATGGCCAGTGTACAGTTGTGAGCTATAGTGGTTTATACGTATCCATTTACATTTCAGCCGAGCTTTTACATCGCGCACTAGATCATATGTATATCTTCCCTTTTCTGATGTATCCCATCTTTCCTGCCACCGGTCCAGGGTCTCTTCCAAGATCTCAGCCTTCATTTCCTTGGTCAGCTCTCCGACCCGTNCCATCTTTCCTGCCACCGGTCCAGGGTCTCTTCCAAGATCTCAGCCTTCATTTCCTTGGTCAGCTCTCCGACCCGTGCTCTCTCCACTGCTAGTCCTCTACTTCTCACAAGTAAGTCTATAGGTAGTACACCTACCAAGACTGGGAGCGACTCATTTGGTACTGTTCTGTAAGCCTTTGCAACGGTAAGCAGGTGGGAGGTCATAACAGAAACGTTGAGGAATAAACCATTAATAATGGGAGCAGACGCAAATGCCAAGTTGGAAATGTGGCATTCACCTGTAACTGATGAAGCCGGCGAGCTCATTAGTAACTTTCTGCTGTTAACGACCTGGAGGTGACAAATCAAGAGGGCACACTTCCCACCTTTGTCTCCCAGGCACACGAGACGTTTCTGGGACAGGTACCTCTGAACCTGATACTAAGGCTAAGAAGAAGCTTCGGTTCCAGGATAAAGAGGACCCTACTGGTAAAGGATTACCGGAAAAGGAAAGTGGGAGCGACTCTTTGGTAAGAGAGGAGTTCATTCTAAGTATTGAGAAAAAGGTGGAGAAAACCCACCAAGTACGATGACAGTAGCCAACATTCAGTTGTGCCTTTGACAACTTGTGCGCACACATGATGTCGACTTGAGACGCTAGCCATCATTGATATGTCCATTTCTTTGCATCCTGCCAGTACTCCAGCTTTGGGGTCCTCACCACAGGTAAATACCCTGCCTCCCAGGCCCGCGACAGCTCCAAACGGNCTGCCAGTACTCCAGCTTTGGGGTCCTCACCACAGGTAAATACCCTGCCTCCCAGGCCCGCGACAGCTCCAAACGGGACATAGGGTTCCTGAAATAGAACCACATCAAGTCTCTGCTCCAATACAATCCTGTTTAGCTCTGCAGCGACTGCTGCCGACCGTTGCATCTTCAACTGGCCACATCTTATAACATCTTTAGATGCCATAGTCTATTCTAGAGAGTTCTTCAGACAGGGCCTTCTGGTATGATGGGCAGTCTCTTGAGTCCACTCTGTGATAGTGGGGCGCTCCTTTCTTGTGGCAGTTGACACATATGTCCTTAAATTCCGGGGTTGCCTTTTTAGTACATGCTTTGTACTCATGTCCGGATGCGCCGCAACACGAACAGGTGGACTCAGTGTCTCTACATCGGCTCGCGATGTGTCCCCATTGTTGACACTTATAACACCTTGATAGAGAGATAAAATCCCTTACTCTACAGCTTTCATNCTCGCGATGTGTCCCCATTGTTGACACTTATAACACCTTGATAGAGAGATAAAATCCCTTACTCTACAGCTTTCATAGCCTATGTAGATTCTATCTGTGGCTATCAGAGCGTTTCTTGCCTTCGGATCACAGTCCAGGACCACATTGACCCTATCCATCCCTCTCTTTCCAGTTCTATGGCTGATAGAGATAGCTTTCAAAAAACTGCCTAAATCATGTCATCCACAATCTTTGTTTCTGTAATTCTGCCTGAAAATGTTCTCAGGCAGTTTACTATTATCCTCGTCTCTAGGCACGTCATAGATGACNTCGCGATGTGTCCCCATTGTTGACACTTATAACACCTTGATAGAGAGATAAAATCCCTTACTCTACAGCTTTCATCGCCTATGTAGATTCTCTCTGTGGCTATCAGAGCGTTTCTTGCCTTCGGATCACAGTCCAGGACCACATTGACCCTATCCGTCCCTCTCTTTCCAGTTCTATGGCTGATAGAGATAGCTTTCAAAAAACTGCCTAAATCATGTCATCCACAATCTATGTTTCTGTAATTCTGCCTGAAAATGTTCTCAGGCAGTTTACTATTATCCTCGTCTCTAGGCACGTCATAGATGACTACTTTGGGTCCCCTTTTCTTTGGTGCCTCGAGTTTCAGACCAAATTCTTTGATTTTAGTTTGGCTATTGAGGGCCTTGAAGGTTTCCTCGTATCCAGCCTCGATTAGAATTCCACCATTTCTTATACCCCTGAGGTTTCTGATTTGAAGTCCCTCATCTGTAGGGTTGAGCCCCCTTTTTATTATGTTTCGGGTCTCGGTACTTGTTGTACCTTCCTTTTCAGGGTACCTTTTTTCCGGTTTCGGCCTCATTGATTCTGTCCCTGCGGCCTGAGCGTAGCTCTTTATTACTGGTATTGTGGCCTTAGCAGTTTGATCCATTTCCTTTTTCCTGACTTTGGCTGTTTGTAGTTTGCCAATAAGTTTCCCATTTTCAATTAGTATGCCATCTACGTGGCTCTGTAATTGACTGAGTCTGGGAATTAGCCAGTTGGCCTGCGAGCTGTTAATTTTCGAGCTCTTTGTTAGCAGCCATTCCATCATCTCAGAGACAAGGTCTCTCGTTTCTTGTTGGGTTTTCTCCACCTTTTTCTCAATACTTAGAATGAACTCCTCTCTTACCAAAGAGTCGCTCCCACTTTCCTTTTCCGGTAATCCTTTACCAGTAGGGTCCTCTTTATCCTGGAACCGAAGCTCCTTCTTAGCCTTAGTATCAGGTTCAGAGGTACCTGTCCCAGAAACGTCTTCGCTTCTTGAGGGTCTCATGGATGACCTGGGCACTGTCTGACTTTCCTGTGTCTCAGGGAACACTAGCCTGGAGGATTTCAGGGGCTTGCCCTTCCTTCCTACCAGGGTGAACTCCTGGACTTTTCTTGTTGCTGCCTTCAAATCCTGTTCTTCTTCCTCAGAGGAAGAAGATGCCATTTCCGATCCCTCGGATCCTACCACTTCTATTCCAGTTTATCCTTCATCCTCTGTTTCCTCATGAAGCTCTCCGTCGTATACCTCCTGGATCCAGGAATCTACTATTGAATATTTGACATTGTGCGTACTCTTCCATNTTTATCCTGGAACCGAAGCTCCTTCTTAGCCTTAGTATCAGGTTCAGAGGTACCTGTCCCAGAAACGTCTTCGCTACTTGAGGGTCTCATGGATGACCTGGGCACTGTCTCACTTTCCTGTGTCTCAGGGAACACTAGCCTGGAGGATTTCAGGGGCTTGCCCTTCCTTCCTACCAGGGTGAACTCCTGGACTTTTCTTGTTGCTGCCTTCAAATCCTGTTCTTCTTCCTCAGAGGAAGAAGATGCAATTTCCGATCCCTCGGATCCTACCACTTTTATTCCAGTTTATCCTTCATCCTCTGTTTCCTTATGAAGCTCTCCGTCGTATACCTCCTGGATCCAGGAATCTACTATTGAATATTTGACATTGTGCGTACTCTTCCATNATGAAGCTCTCCGTCGTATACCTCCTGGATCCAGGAATCTACTATTGAATATTTGACATTGTGCGTACTCTTCCATATTTTCCTGTAGATTCGCCTTTTTCCTGTCGAAAGAGGAAACCTATCCCAGTTGTAGCTGGGATCCCTCAACCTTTCGATGGCGGCCAGTGTCACCTAAGAGGGAATAAATTCCCTCTTAAGAAAGCCCGTGAGGTTTTTTCTTCNAACCTTTCGATGGCGGCCAGTGTCACCTAAGAGGGAATAAATTCCCTCTTAAGAAAGCCCGTGAGGTTTTTTCTTTGCTCTTTCAGGGGCGGTGATTTCTCCACACTCACAATGCTCAGGACCTCCATGAGTCCTCTTTTCTGCCCACCAGGGCTACCCATAGTAGCCATGGTGCTCCCGCGACAGCGGGACCCACATGCTGGCTCTTTCCTTGTTTCTATCTTCTGTACACGTACAGTTCAAACACAAACAAACAATTCACAAAACACTAACAAGTCTCTACAGTACAAGTCTCTATGTGTGCTCACAGAAAGCAAGTCCCCACACTACACACAATTACACATAAACAGAAAAACAAGTCCCCAAAGTCCCTCCACAAGTCAAGCCTCAGGGGGAGCCTGAGGCCGTAGGCCTCAGACCGGCTTGATAACCCTTTTCTCCCTCTTTTCCGTCCAGAAGGGGTCCCGCTAGGGGAATTGTGGTCACGCACAGACAGAGTCCGGTGGACTGATAACCTTCTGGACCGTTGATCCACCCGGCCGATGCAGAGGCGGGGAGACAGTGTGCTGCGTTGACCTCAACTTCCCAGTAATCTGTGTTCAGTATCAGAGGGCAACCAGAGCACCTTCTTATAGATTTCTATCCAATTCTCACTGAAGGTTTAATCTCAGGCCACACTTTCCGGTACGGTACCCCGAGAAAACCTAGTATAAAAGGGACAGTGAGGACATGCAGCTCTGTATTAACGAGCCTGGCTGTCGAGGAGTGAACATCGTGCTGGCGGCTGCGCCGCTCCGGGATCTACCCGCCGATTGGGACCAGCGAAGGATGAGGACATCTGCCAGCACGAGGCAACTACAGCAGCTAGGGTGCGGCGATTATTCCGCAACTCGTCGCGTCCCCAGGTGGCAGATAGGGGATCTCCAGGTTCTGGAGTGGCTGGGAATATTCAAATACCAGCCCGCGGACCAACTGGCCGGTGCTACAGCGCCGTCGTCGTGGGCATCAGGTACGTGGGTAGCTCAATAGAAGATGGCTCTGGAATGGAACTGAAATGCGTCGGAACTCCGAAGCTGCTGGCGTCAGTCTCCACGTCGGGCCAGCTGATACGCCTCCAGACCTGGTAGGTCACAGATGACCTGCTGAGCCAGCCTCTCACGACCGACGACAAGTTGAAGGATGTGGAGAGGGGATGGCTACCCGCGAAGTCTTCTCCACCTTTACCCATGGCCTACGCCTGGGCCAGCTGATTCGCCTCCAGACCTGGTAGGTCACAGAGTTCCCGCTGAGCTGGCAACACGCAGGACCGCCGACTACTTTGAAGGATGTGGAGACGAGATGGTTCCTCGCAAAGTCCTCTCCGCCTTCACGTGCGTGGAGCTCCTGGCGTCAGCACGGACGAGGGAAGACGGAGTTGGGGCCATAATTGAGCTGTCCAGGTCCCGATGCACATCACGAGAAGCAGGATGGCCCTGTAATTGTAGCTGCTGTTAATATTATTGTGCAGGCAGATGCGCAGAAATATTGACAGCAGTTATATACCCCAAGGGCGCTTGCGCCCACAGCCACTTTCTCTTCTAGAGCTCAAAACCCAATTTTAAAAGCATGTTACCCTTAACCTGTTGTCTCCTTTTGCATTTTTTAATGCATGATAAGTTTGAACTTCTTTTCTGTCGAGAGGGTTTTTACTGTGTCTGTGCAGGTTTTTTCTCCTCTCTCTTCTTTAACTATAGCTTTGCTATACGTCCCCTTAGGGATGTAGTCCATGGCCTAAACTCGGCCATGGCTGCCAAATATCCATCCTCGCTATGATGCACGCCTCCTTTGCATGAAATTCCCTGTCCTTTAAGCGTATGAGGCTCNCTGCCAAATATCCATCCTCGCTATGATGCACGCCTCCTTTGCATGAAATTCCCTGTCCTTTAAGCGTATGAGGCTAAGCCTTGAGACGTACTAATCCCTCGTACCTACAGTGGGCCCAAATAACACATAGTTTTAAAGTAAGTTTAAAAAATTAATAAAAAAAACTCTGTATTCTAGCTGTGGAGTGCTAGTGTGTCGAGTGCTCTGGAGTGTGAGGAAAANCTGCCAAATATCCATCCTCGCTATGATGCACGCCTCCTTTGCATGAAATTCCCTGTCCTTTAAGCGTATGAGGCTCAGCCTTGAGACGTACTAATCCCTCGTACCTACCGTGGGCCCAAATAACACATAGTTTTAAAGTAAGTTAAAAAAATTAATAAAAAAAACTCTGTATTCTAGCTGTGGAGTGCTAGTGTGTCGAGTGCTCTGGAGTGTGAGGAAAANAAAAAATTAATAAAAAAAACTCTGTATTCTAGCTGTGGAGTGCTAGTGTGTCGAGTGCTCTGGAGTGTGAGGAAAATATCATTCACGAATCAAGAAAAATTGGATAAGCAACTTCTTTACGGAGAATGCATAAGGAATGCGAAGAGAATAGTTGTGTTGTACGTACAACACTATCAAGAGAGAAAGTGTCCATCAGTCATGACAATTTTGCGAATGTACATGACATTGTTATTGGAAGAGCATTGGAATGCTACGCCGAGGGTAATTGGCAGGTCTGCAACGAGCGGTGCGAAATAAATAAATATTCTGGCAGCTGTTGCTTATAACACACATGTTAGATCCAGAGAGATTGCGAATGGCTCTGGAATAAGTCAGTCCAGCATCATTCACATTTAGCACACAAACATTTTCCATCCGTATCACGTGTCACTTCACCAGCAACTTGGCCAGCGGGATTACAGACGACGCATGGAATCCTGTTGCTTGCTTCTGATGCGATATCAGGGAACAGGTTCTTTCTTCAAAGAATTCTGTATACCGACGAAGCAACATTCACCAATCATGGACATGAAAATATCAGAAATATGCTGACAATCCGCACTGGCTGCGGCAAGTGGAACATCAGTGGCAGTGGCATGTGAGCATATGGTGTGAGATCATTGGATACCATGTACTTCCTTGAGGGAACTGTAACAGTTAACATATATGCACACTTCCTTACCGACATGCTACCGGCTCTCCTAGAGTAAATACCACTTGCAATACACATAANGTTAACATATATGCACACTTCCTTACCGACATGCTACCGGCTCTCCTAGAGTAAATACCACTTGCAATACACATAATGTATGTATGAGGTACCAGCACGATGGGGGCCCAGCTCACTACTCGTGTGTGGCTAGGCAAACGCTCACACAGCTATTTCCTAGTCTCTGGATAGGGCGTTAAGGATGTAAACAGGTGACCTGCGAGGTCACCTGATTTGACGCCAGTGGACTTTTTCCTCTGGGTAATGTTTAAAGATAAAGTCTATGCACACGTTCNGTTAACATATATGCACACTTCCTTACCGACATGCTACCGGCTCTCCTAGAGTAAATACCACTTGCAATACACATACTGTATGTATGAGGTACCAGCACGATGGGGGCCCAGCTCACTACTCGTGTGTGGCTAGGCAAACGCTCACACAGCTATTTCCTGGTCTCTGGATAGGGCTTTAAGGATGTAAACAGGTGACCTGTGAGGTCACCTGATTTGATGCCAGTGGACTTTTTCCTCTGGGTAATGTTTAAAGATAAAGTCTATGCACACGTTCCAACGACACCGGGCGATTTTAAACACTGCATTGTCACAGCATGTGCAACGANTAATGTTTAAAGATAAAGTCTATGCACACGTTCCAACGACACCGGGCGATTTTAAACACTGCATTGTCACAGCATGTGCAACGATGTTCAGGTGTCTTTGCACAAGCGACTGCACTTGTGTACTGCTGTCGACGATGCGCTTTTAGAGCTCTTTCTGACGTAGAGCATCAACAAGGCAGTTTTTATCACCAATTTCCTTTGTATTTTCCTTTATATTGTTGTTGGTGTAAATGTACTATGTAAATGTGTATCTCGGAATGTAACATTTGATAACTTGATGTTCATAGGAATTAATTACTGCAAACACGTGATAACTCCATCTCCTGTTCTGACATCGCCTTTTTCTTTGTGACATCCATCTATGATGCAAGGCTCTGGCAGAAACAATAGCAATACTTTTACCATCGTTAACTGGCGAATCATCCCTAGATGCCACGTACTTTGCCTTCCAATTGGTGTGCCGGTCCACCCTGATGTAGCCAAGTGGGACCAGTATAAGTTTTGAATGACCTTTTATTCCACTTTTGCAACTTTGTTATTAGTTGCGCCTAGTTGCATCATGGCGGAGCGATTCATCAGCCGGGCGCGACATTTCCTTATGATATCACGAACGTCCGCATGAGACGGCATGCAGTCTGATAGTACAACCAGAGAAGTCCTACCTTCTACATTCTCCGAAACTACTTATCCGATTATGGAGAGTGATGCCCCAGTTGAAGTCGTTTCTTTCAGATCGACGTTGCCAACTGCTGACATTAACTATAGTTCCATTTGAAATAAAACCGAGTTGATATCGATATCCCTATAATTAACATTACTATGACACGATGCTACACATCGTTTAGTGAAGTATTTATTACAGTTCATTTGGGTGAAAACAGGACAACGATATATTCAAAGTTTCCAGAAATATTTGAGGTTAACATCTTAGGTAACTCACCCTATATTACGTCCAAAATTCTAAATCGATTGATGGATAGTTGATCCATTCAAAGCGACCATATGGCGAATATTGTGACATGGCCCAACCACATAAATTATTTGCATCTATATATATTAAACAATTCGATTCTTTATTTACATCAAAATCTTCTAAATATTTATTATTTACCTTAAAATACCCCTGCATACTCCTTTTTCAATCATTAACACCATTTCATAATTATATAATGGCTGTTTAGTTATCTTTAACATTACACATCACATGATTAGCCTGGTGCTGTGAAATACCATGTTGGATCTAAACCGTACGCATTCACACATGTATCTCTAAAGTTATCGAATATATCTGCTAATAATAATACATCCGTTTTTAAATGTAAATCATGCTATTCTCCAAGATTCTTTATATAAAATTAATCCCGTACTTGTTTTGCGTGTTCATAGAATTAATTTTTTGGTGGTATATTGTTTTCTTCAAATGTTTTTCTAGTTGCCTATATAATAATATTGTGATACACCTTTTCATAGAAGTAAATCAACTAAGTCCTCTGAGAAAAATGTATGGATAGTTATGTTTTATTTGTTTTTTAGTAAAATTATGTAATAATTTATCTAGACTACTGGTAAAAAATTATATGAATCACTAAATCTAATTTTAAAATTATTTTCCTTTTTGCCGAATGTTATATATTTCTCTTCATTTTTATCACATCTATTTTTTATCATCTTAACCTAGTTTTTTAATAAATATATGTGCATCACAACCAGCAAAATTATGAAAAATTATTGGTAAAAGTTAGGTAGTTTCAATTGGATATTGCAATTATTACAAACAGGATTAATGAATTTACCATTTAGATGATCGCGATAATGTACCTTGTGATAATGTTCTGAATAATCGCATTCGCATAATGTACATTTGCTTTATTTATTATTAATAACTATTTATTTAGTTAATGGTTTCATTTGGTATATTTGTGAATATATATCATAAAGCTATTCTACTTCTTTCATTAATTCTATAAATTTGTTATGTACATTTGGACATACATATATAAACCACTGGAAATTTATAAACTTCATAACTAAAAACAATTTAATAACATAAACCAGATGCTTCGCGCAATTGATATTTCATTGTATATTATTCATAATTTAACATTAATTCTATAATTTATTTTGGATCATATAGATTATATATTTGAAGTTTCCAATATGAAAAAGGTCCAACTCCATTACATACTATTTTGTAGCAGCGGTATCTTTCTCTCATGAGTGTACTGTAAACAGTACTGAATGATGTAATNCTCCATTACATACTATTTTGTAGCAGCGGTATCTTTCTCTCATGAGTGTACTGTAAACAGTACTGAATGATGTAAAATATTGTTGTACACCTTGGAAGCATGATACAAAGGAGGCTANGTAAACAGTACTGAATGATGTAATGTATTGTTGTACACCTTGGAAGCATGATACAAAGGAGGCCATACAAACACTAGGAAATGAGGTACAAGATGTAAATGAATAAGGAGTTGGGTTATTTTGACACTTGGTTTTTGAAAAAAAAAAAAACAATATTGTTTGTTAACATAATGCAATAAATAACATAAGCAATAATGATACTACCATTTTATTGACATTTGCTAATTCCTTACAAATAGCACATAAACAAATATGTTAATATAGCCCTCTAATTAACGTCTGTGGATTGCTGTTCAATATTAGCTTCTTCCATCACTCTGTTGGTCACCTTCTTCTGCTGTTGGAGAATCTATGACAGCTTGGGACTCTACTGCAAGATACTTACCAAGTTTCTTAACATCGGATAACTTCGCAGATTTCATTGGCAGCATGTTCGTGTATAGTGGTTGTGTAGGAAAAGTGATTTCCGTGCCCTTCTTCTGAATGCAGAAAGATTCCCACAATGTTCCCTTCATTGTTTCTGTCACCCTTACTTCATGCTTGTGATTCTCTAAGTACACCAACTTCTGTTGTCTTGATATCAGAAGCTTGATGCCCCGTTTAGTAAATCATTGTTTGAAAAATTTGCGAGAGTGGCCTTTGAAGTCATGGAACATAGCGCCATTTATTTAAATAACATCAAACTTATCCCGAATAATTTCTTCCCATTCGGAATACATCTGAGCTTTTCCACGTTGTTTTTATTTCGTTTTACCTATAATACCAAACAGATGGTCACAGGTAAGAAAGCTGTGCCCACGAATGGGAAGATGATGAGTAATGTTCTTAAATCTGCCTACATATACCAAAGAGATACTGCATCATTGTTGGGTACAAATTTTGGCCTGGACATGCATCTGAGAAAATATGTAGCTCTATCACAGTTGCGGGGAGTAGGTGTTGTACATAGTAATCTAAGCACGATAGCACCTCAACAACTCCTTTCTTCTCCTTAAATTCTGGCCACATGAACATTGTCCCTCTTTGTTCTTTACTGCTGTCAATTCAAAAGTTGTATTTCCAAAGTTGTCCCATTTAGTATATTTCACTCACAGGCAAATGAGGAAAAAGGAAATGTTGCTGAAAATAGGAAGACAGGCATTCAGTGTCATCCTTTTTCATAGCCTTTTCTTCAAACTTTCGACGATCTTCATAAAACACTATTGCCTTCAATTTGTGGAGTTTCATGTGTTGTTTCAATTCGTTCGTCTGTTCATGTGTTGTTTCATTCTGAAGAGATGCCTTCAGTTCCTCACATGTGGAACAAACATCTACACGTGGTCTTCCAAAGTGATAACCATGGTGTGTATTAAAGAGATTGCTATAGTACTCGTATTTAACCTGACAACGACTGCTCTCTGATCTCGTGCCTCCTGCAACATGTAATACCCTTCTGGAAAGTATTTCTGCAAAAAAGGTTTGACACATTACCATGACATTTAACTCAGTCTTGCAAATGCCTCTCGGCAGACATAGAATGTTTCTACACCCAAAGTAACCTGATAACAAATATTATTATTTTAGTTAGGTGGCTAATAATGTGAATGGCATCACGCCATTACAATAAGGGGGACGTTTGGTTGCTCGAAAGCAACATTGTGACAAAGTGAAATCGCAATGCTGAATGTAACTTGTATATGTTTGATGCAAGGCGTGTAGGGGCCGCTGTTTCATCTATATCTCTCTGCTTCATTGAACGTCGGCGTTGAATTTGCCAAGGAGTGATAATTTTCATCAAGTAACAATCCTGAGCATTCTTATCCGCTAGCTTGCAAAATTCGGCCAGGAGTTTTTGTTTCTGGTAATCACGTCGTTATTCTAGCCCCTTCCTTCGGCACCTAGAAACCCCCTTAGTATTACAGATCGCATAGACATAGCAAATTCGATAGAATGAATCTATCACTGGCAACTTAACCTATCTTTATATTTACTTACCGGTATTTTGTTCCTGTTTTTGCAGCAGGTTGACAAATATCCTTGTAGTTACTGTACTCTTTCCCTTGCAACCTGCGCCTTTTGTTTACATTTACCTTCCATGTTGATGGCTCAGCTTTAAGTTTTGCACACCTACCTTCATCAGAACAGTCGGACAAACTATCTGTAGAAGCCATTTTGCAAATACTACGTGCATACCAACAGCAGTTACACTTTACTCTATAGAGAAAGCAACATGGAGAATGGAAGTAACCCAACTCTTGGAGTTGGGGTTGTATGATACTTGACACTGAATATGAGGAATGTTACATGCAGGTTTTTCACAGGTTTCTGTTGGAGTTGGGTTGCATCGGTACTCGGATAGGTACATAGTAGATACTACATACTATCAATTGGAATAAAAAAAGTGGAAAATCATACATTTGGAGTTGCGGCCCTTTTCATATTGAATGCTTCTTTCTTTTAATATTGTTTTATATAAACCATAATCGGTATCGTCTTCTGTTACAACTAGGTATTTTATCAGTAACTAGCGAACCGACCGAGCTTCGCCCGGGTAGAATTGAGTTCTACAGTCATACACTAATAAATAAATTGGGAAAAGATAATTTGCAGAAAAAATCGGAAGATAAATGATAAACTGGAGTGGAGTATAACAGATGTATTTGGATATAAAAAGACATCACTAGAACAGACCGACATGCTATGAGAGCGCCATCATAGACTAGACTAAAACAACAGCATGGCCTTGGACAATAACAGCTACTCTCTGTATAGCCAGGATTAACAATAAATATATCAGAGGCTAATATTCAACACTCCCCCTTAATCCAGAGATACATACATCTTAACCATAAATACAAAGGAAAAGACAATGCAAAAGAAAAAGAAAAGAAAAACTTAACACATATTAATGCCCTTAACACAAAAATCATTCTTAACAGGAGGTAGGGCTTTAGTTAGAATATCCGCAGTCATTCTATCAGAAGGCAGATATTCAACATTAAAATTATTTGCGTCAACATTCTCTCTAATATAATGGTATTTCACATCAATATGTCTCGTCCTGTTGTGATACATGGGGTTATACACTAGTTTCTGAGCACTTTGGTTGTCATTGTATAACAAAACAGGTTTGTCAACACCTACTATTTCATTTAATAGACCTTTAAGGAACTTGGCACCTTTAACGGCATGGCTCATAGCAATATACTCTGCCTCAGTGCTACTGAGAGCAACACACCCTTGCTTCTTTGCTTCCCATGACACGGGACCATTCGCCAGTTTAAAAATACAACCATTATATGACCTTCGATCAACAGGGTTGTGTGCCCAATCGGCGTCAGCATACCCAATGATGTCCTTGTCATCTTTGGTAAAACATAAACCTAGGTTTATGGTACCCTTTAAGTACCTCAGTACCCTTTTGGCAGCCTTCCAATGCTCCATCCGGTACCTTGTATTGAACTGACTTGAATAACTAGCCGCATAAGCTGTATCAGGCCTGTTAGTAACTGCCAAATACATTAAGCAACCAATAAGTGATTGATATGGAACACTAGGAAGTTCCCCTTCACTATCCACATCACTGAACTTACACTTATACTCTAATGGAGTGCTCACAATCTTGGCATCTTCCATTTCAAACCTTTTTAATATTTCTGCAATAAATTGAGACTGATTAACTTTTAATCCATTTTCACTTCTTTCGAAACTCATTCCCAGACAATATTTTATTTCACCCAAGTCCTTGATACTAAATTTACTGTTGAGATTTTCCTTGAGCTTACATTTTTCCATATTATTGTTGGAAAAAACTATGAAATCATCAACATACAAAGCTATAATTCTAACATATCTGCCATTACCCTTGTAAAATACACATGCATCAAACTTTGACTTGATAAAACCAAGTTTTAACAATACTTCTTCAACCTTTTTAAACCAAACTCTGGCCGACTGTTTAAGACCATAAATAGCTTTCTTTAATAAACAAACTTTATTTTTGCTATTTATGTCAATGAAACCCTCAGGTTGATTCATATAAACTGTTTCATTGAGTTCACCAGGCAAAAATGCTGTATCAACATCTAAATGTTCGATACTCAGACCTAGATTCACTGAAAGAGCTAGCAGAACTCTCAGAGAATCTCTGGAGATAACAGGAGAATAGGTCTCCAGAAAATCAACCCCATATTGCTGTGTAAATCCTTTCGCCACAAGTCTGGCTTTATAATTTTTAAAGCCTTGTGCTGGTTTGATTTTGTAAACCCATCTACATTCTACAATATTACAATTATTTGGTTTATCCACCAAAACCCAAGTATTATTCTTTATCAAAGCACTATATTCACTTTGCATAGCACACTTCCACTCAACACTTTCACTGCACCGCATAGCTTCACCATATGAAGGTGGCTCACTGACACATAAATAAGAAACATGATCAGGATATATCTTTGGTTTGCGCTGTCGCTCTGGATACCTTCGTTGAAAGTTGTCCTGGAGTCCTCTCTCAGCATTCTCTGGTGTATGAACAACCTCTGCGTTTTTATCCTCAATGCTGTCCAAGGAGTTGCCCACTCTGCTGTCAGCTGGGGGAAGGTCCTCAAATCCATAGAAGTCCGAGGACTCAGATGAGGGCAAGGACTCATCACCCACTATAACACCCTCCACTGGTAGTACAGGAGGTTTCTCAATGTTGTGTGTTTTATCATCAGCAGATGCTGGGCCCCTTGATCCGCCTTTTGGAATGTCAGATTCCATAAACTCTACATCTGTAGCAATAGTTACCCTTCCAGGTCTTCTCGGGTCATAGAGACGATAACCCTTTGTTCCCTCTGGATAGCCAACCGTGATGTACTCCTGAGCTCTGGCCTCCCATTTTTTTCTGTTATGCTTGGGAGTAGGTGCATAAGCCTTTAACCCAAAGGTTCTGAGGTGTGTCAGGTCAACTCTTGACCCAGTCCAAGCCTCCTCGGGAGTTGCTCCAACAACTGCTGCAGTCGGTGATCTATTNTTTTTCAAGTAGATTGCAGTCATGACTGCTTCGCCCCAGAATTTCTTTTGAAGTCCGGAATCCAAGAGCATGCAACATGCCTTCTCAACCACAGTGCGATTCATCCGCTCCGAGACTCCCCCCTCTTCTGGTGTGTAAGGCCAGGTTTTTTGGTGCTCAATCCCCGACCTTCTTAAAGTGTTCTCGAACTGATGAGATGTATATTCAGTGTCATTGTCAGTACGGATTTTATTTTTTATTTTTAGACCAGTCTGGTTCTTGACAAACGTTTTAAACTCACGAAACTTGTCCAAGGTTTCACTTTTTGCTTTGAGTAAGTAACCAAACGTCTTTCTGCTGAAATCATCAGTAAACATGAGTAAATACCGGGCACCACTCATTGTTGGTTCGCTCATGGGCCCACACACGTCTGTGTGTATAAGTTCCAACTTTTCTGCGGCCCTCTTTCCTTTGTTCTTTTTCCTTGTTGCGGGTTTGTGCGTCTGTTTCCCCTGCAAACAAATTTCACATTTCTTGAAATCACTTTCTGGAAACACTACGCCACCAGACATTTCTTTCAGTTTTTTGAGTCCATTTAAGTTTAAATGTCCCAACCGTCTGTGCCAGGTGTCTTGATCAGTTGTGAAACGAGCGGTTTCCTTCTTTATTGGTTTTGCTTCCATCACATAAGTACCAAATTTACGAGGTGCAACAATGTGTGGAGAACCACTCACCTTTACTTCTTCCTCTCTGAAGATATTGCAGCAGCTCTTTTTGAAGACAATGACGAAACCCTTTTCAGTCATTCTGCTAACAGAAAGCACATTTGCTGCAAGTCCGGGTACTCTGAGTGCGTCGGTGATTACGTACTCGCCCGTTGGCATATTTACCCGCACATCTCCCTTGCCAATACTTTCAACGGTTGCCTCATTAGCTAAATTTACCTTGGTCTTGAAGGTAGCGTCAAAGTTTACGAGATGATCGCCAAACTTTGTCATATGAGAGCTGGCCCCTGAGTCAATG
>NQII01002551.1:0-24957 GCA_002778355.1 Clitarchus hookeri
AAGTGTATTTATTTAATGGAAATTATCTAACGCACCCATCGCTTATGGACATCACATGTTTTTTTTTGTTTCAAATGTGAATAATAAGATGTGACATATTTGCCTTTTTAGAAATTTCACAATTTAAGCGATATAATTTTGTTGATGCAATAAAAGCAGTCACCAATCACGTGGCAACGTCATTAATACTCGTAGTCGTCAAAGGCTACACAAACAGCTAACATCTGCTGGAAGTGCTCATTTAAGGTTAGACCAGAAGTGTATAAATAAGGCCGGGCCAACTTAACCCCTCAACATAAACATAAATTTTTCGTTCCAGGTTATCCAAAAGAAAAAGTTTTCAGTCTGACAATTATTAACGCATTTACAGTAATAACATACACAGTTGAACATGCAAAAAACTTTTCCATTGCCCAATAGCACTGGCAGCAACCAATTGTAACCCTTTGGTGAGCTAGCAGCAGCTAATGGTATTAACCAGGAAAAAGTAGCTGCCTCTATTGTTGCTAATTTATAACCTTGAACAGCTCCAACCGTGATGTTACGTATTTTGCAACATGTCGTATGTGAACGACTATACTTGGGATAATATGTTAAGGGCTTAAAGTAGTTTATGTTTATTAGATGCATTTAGATCGCACATGTAGTGTAGGAAGTTGGTTGCAATTTCTAAGTCCGTACACTGAAATGTGTTTTACTAATAGTTACACATGGACAGGTTAATACTTTATTTGTTTAACACTCGGATAGAATATCTGTTAATTTCAATATACTTTTTGAGATTTTCAGACAATTATTCTAACTAAAATTAAGTCTGATTGTGCGAAATATTTTTATTTTGTAAACTCACAAGGCTGATTAAGAAATAAATGTACAATTTTCAAGCTCTAACATCTGTAAATGATTTTCACACTATATGACAGAATTGTGGGAAATGTTTTTACAAATACTCAAAACATTAATATTAGTCCACGTCACAGCTGGTAGATTTTTCAGACTGTGAATTTCCCTGAATAAGTGGGTTCCAAGCAAAGTAACTTTAGCACAGGTTGTACTGATGTGTGCGCTTGGTTCAGTAGTTCGGTAAAAGTTGACTATGATTTAATACTCATTCATTATTCTCTACAGTTACGATGTCTTCACCTTCAAAGATATATTGGACTTCTTGAATAACTATAAATAAAATAAGTCAGTAGATATAAATAGTCGGTTCGGGCACAGGTATCAAGATATTGGATTTTCGAATTCCTCGCCTGTGATGATGTCACAGGCGGACGTCAGGAGGCCGGCGGACTGAGACGGCCATGTTGTAGACAAATTGACCCGTTGCGCTCTAAAATTATTTATTTAAAAAAGAATCTTTTTTTTTTTTAAATTCAAAAAATGAGGAAAGCAGATCCAAAGCTCCTCGAAGCAAGAGCCAAAAATTCCTCAGGCGAGCAAGAGGATTAGTGGCTCTTAGCAAAATGAGTCACTTAATCCCCTGAGCAGTAGAGGAGGATTCGAGACTCCGAGCCAGGTCTAGTGTAACGACCGGGAAGTATCCGGGGACCTGTCTGCCTCCCCCAGCAGTCATCCTGCACCCACCATGTCCAAACCCCTTACTACCATCCCTCCCCCACACCATCGTCCTTTTCGCCTTCAGCTCACACCATCCTAGCTCCTCACCACCTGAAAATTATTATAAAAAACTAAAAAAATCTAAACAATTTAGGAACATGTAGTGTTACCTTACTCTACCCTTCCCGTCTACCTCATCATACCACTCTCGCCACACCCTCTCTCCTAACATCATTATTATAAAAATCTAAAAAATATCAATAACTCTCAAAAATCAAGAAGCATATAATATTACACTAGCATAGCCCTCGCTCNGATTCGAAAACCCACGTTGGATGCTGGTGACCTTGACTCCAAAAACTCTAAACACGAAAAATAAAAAAATTGTAACACCGACCCTGTAGTGGATGCTGGTGACATCGACCTAGACTCCATTAACCTAAAAAACAAAAATAGAAAAAAATTTTAAAAATTGAAACAAACTAACTAAAGTTGGTGACCTTGGCCCCAATGACCCTAAACACAAAAAAATGGAAACTATTTTTAAAAATCCAAAGAAACTAATTAAAGTTTAGGAACATATTACATCACAGAATCCAACACCTATGTTGGATGCTGGTGGCCTTGACCTAAAACTCAATAACCTTGAACACGAAAAATTAAGAAAATTTTGTAAAAAATCAAAAGAAAATAATGAAAGATAAGGAACAGATTTAATTAGTGTCGGCGACCCCATGTTGGTTGTTAATGACCGTGATCTTAACCCCATTGATTTAAAACTTAAATATTAAGGGAAAATGTTAAAAAATCGAAAAAAATATAAAAAAAGGTTTACCATATTATTTCATTGACTCCGACTCCTTGTTTAATGTTGGCGACTTTCATCGTGGCCCTATTAACCTTAAACTCTAAAAATCGGAAAATTCGAATAATCTAAAAAAAAAAACGCATTAAAAAGTTTAGGGACTATTACATACCAAAAACAAAAACCATGCAGTATGTGTGTGACACCAAAAGCAAAATTTGCTGTTAAATATTTATATTTGGAAAAATGTTTTTTGCTACATTGGACGAAATAAGAGTTTTAAAAAACGTGTTTCGAAAACTTTTAGCTCACTCTTCTTGGGAAGAGAGAATGATGAAATAATGTGAATGCCTCTGGAATTAAGTCCAAAACTTATAACATTTTAACACGTTAACTGAACTTCATAAGACTCGGTACACGTAAAGTAATTTTTTGAGAACATCATGCTTTTATGGTTTTCCACCATTAGGGGTAATAATATTCAAATTGGTGGGCATTTTATAATTTATATTACTATGTCCCATCTTGGAAACCATTTAAGGGATTTAAAGGGAATTCGATACGTTCACAGTGCATTGCGGAAGCATTTAATTTAGAGAGGTCTAAAGCTATTAATATAGCATATTTTTAAAACATCACAACATGAAAAATAATGCTATTACATAATATATCTGGAAATATTTAACCGGTTACAATCAAATATGCAATGTTATTAATAATATGGTAGGCGATATAAAAGTATGCGTTTTAAAGGGATTATGTACTTATTTTTAAAACGGCGATCATTTAAACATTTCAGTTTGGTTTGCAATATCTACGAAACCATGTCAACAATTTCAACTCAACTTTGTTTGCTGTCAATATATATATATATATATATATATATATCAACTATCAAATGCTTCTTCACAAACCAATTTTTTCGGCCAGTTTGTAAAATAGAATTCCATGAATAAATAATATTATCTCTAATACCTCAGTAAACAATCAATCTATCCCTACCTAATTTAGCAAGATGGTATTCCTATGGTACGCAATGTAATTTGGTTTTTTTTTTTGTGAGCCAGGCATTCATTTTCATAATAGCGGCAATATGAACATTACAGTTTAGTATGATCTATCTAAGAACCTGTGTAATTTACACTGAAGCGCCAAAAAAACTGGCACACCTTCCTAATACCGTGTAGGGCCCCCGAGCACGGAGAAGTGCCGTAAGACGACAAGGTATGGACTCGACAAATGCCTGAAGATATTCAGGATGCAATTCACACCATGAATCCTGCAGGGCAGTCCACAAATCCAATCTGCACCAATTTGAGAAAGGGGTGCACCTCTGTCATGTTTAATGATTCTCGTCAGTCGTCGTTTGTCCCGTTCTTTCACGATCTTTTTCTGGCCGCAGCAATGTTAAAGATGTGATGTTTTACCGGATTCCCGATATTCACGGTACTCTCGTGAATGGTCCTACGTGAACATCCAAATGTTATCGCTACCTCGGAGAAGCATGTCTCGTGCACCGACTATAACAGCACGTTCAAACTCACTTAAATCTTGATAACCTGCCATTGTAGCAGCAGTTTCCGATCTAGCTGCCGACCGCATCGCGTTACTCTGATTGGTTTCATACCTCTGTTATTTGCATATGCGCGCCTATACCAGTTTTTTTGGCTCTTCAGTGTATTTTAACGTAGATATGACAGCTGAAAATGTATATTACAGCTGTCAAATATGTGTACACATAGCCTCTCTGGTCCTCATTTTTGTATGACGATGCTACATGAATAAATTTAATCTGTAAATTATTTCTCGGGAAACGTTAACCCGACTCCAAAACAAATTTGGCAAACAAGTAGTACTAAGTTGGCCGTGAAAAATTCTATTTTTTAACCGAGTTAGGCACTTATTTTCAAAATAGTATCCATATAAAAATTAAGCTTAGCATTATAATCAATTTCACCTTAACTTCGTATACTGAGAGTGTCTACACAAGTTTCAAATGAGCTAATACATAAAATCCTTTGTCCGCATTTTTGAAGATAGCACCACTTGTAAAATTATCTTTATATGTTTTTCATAGGGAAAAAAATTAAATAATTACCGCAAAATTAATTTGAAAAGTTATAATTTATTGTTCTTTATAAATTAGTTTTTCTTAAGGGAGTATACACATATTTTCAAAATTACACTCTCAAAATATTTCAGACTAGTTGGCCGTATACTTCAAACAATTTCAACATATCTTAATGTACCAGAAGGACTAAGAAAAACGCCGTATCTGCTAATGCATAACTTTTTTGGCTGGCATTTATGAAGATAGCGTCAGATGAGTAACTAATGCTTTTATGCCATATTTGGGAAACAAATCACGTGATTCCTACAATATTCTGCATACCAGTATTACTACAGATGGATATGTAATCATACATGATTTAAGTGACTCACATACTATTTTCAAAATGATCAAAATGTAAATATTTCAGGTTAGCAAACCCTTTCTAACAAAGCTTTAAACTGATTAAAAGCGAAGATGATGCTCCAAAACCTACCCCGTAAAGAAACTGTTTGCACTCCAGCGTATAGTACGAGGAATTATGGGTTCGTGGCGGCGAGAAAGACATTTGTGTATTTTTAACTGTCTCATTTTGTTGCATATATTTATGTTTCTATATATATTTATATCGTCGCAACGAGTTGTCAAAGGCTACCTACCTACCATGAAACCTTCTATAAATGTCATCACTCTTATTTAAATCAATTTGGAGGAAAGTAGGCTAATAAGTTACATCAGCGCTATCTTGTCTCAGCTTCTGCACTTAAGGCTCGTTGTCCCGACGCCATCGATGTCACGACGTTGATGCGATGGCATTAAATGTCGCAGTAGCGCCATCGCCTGAACAGATATATGTTTCAACGTCGCACTGTTTTGACACTGGTGTCACGTATCAAAGTGTTTTGATTTTGTCACCGTGGCACTAGCGCAGTCGCGACAATCGTGGAAAATTCCACACTCAGTGACGCCGTGTGCATGGATCTGTGGACATTGAGTGTAACAGTGCAGCCTTGGAGCGTAAACAAATAGTTATTGTGATAATTTGGTGTTTATTTTGTGGAGTATTGTGGCGGCCTGCTTAAGTTAATTTTAACACAGCTTAAATATAGTATGAACGATATCCTTTGCTTTCTCGAACAGTTTCACTAGCATCCGTGCTTGTGGGACAATGGAAGTGCAAATTACAAAACAGAGAGAAAATGGACTATGCTGAATATATTCCGTTAGAATCTAGTGGTTNGAGACAAAATGGACTATGCTGAATATATTCTGTTAGAATCTAGTGGGTTGGACAATGAATCTTCGATGTCAAGAAATAAAGCAATACGCGGTTCTTGCAACAATGAACTTCGCAAAACCAAAAAATCAAGCTCTACTGGTTCTGGAGCAGTGGATATACACAAGCCAAAGCTGCATTAGTTTGCGTATGAAAATAATTTCCTGCTGAGTAATTACAAAAAAAAAAAACCGATATTTTTATAAAATGATAACCAAACCACATGTATAGTTTAAAAGCAATTATAATTGCATTCTTGTTTTATTTGCATAGTCTGTGAACAGTCAAACAACTGCAATAATGGGAATATAGATTCTTAAAGGGACTGTTGCACAAAATACGTATGTTAGTCCAACAAATTTTAGTCACAGTTTATTTTTCAGAGGATGATTCTATCTTTTATACGTGACAATATATAAATAAAAACTTTAATGACTTCTTGCAGAGTTAGATATTCACAGTCTTAATTATTCTCTAAGCATTTATGGCAGATAAATAAAACATATTTTTTTTATCTTCCATCTTTTCCCGAGAGTGAATAAGGGGAGTGACACCNCATTTATGGCAGATAAATAAAACATATTTTTTTTATCTTCCATCTTTTCCCGAGAGTGAATAAGGGGAGTGACACCTGATCTTGTAAGAAGGTGTTAAAATTATAATGTATATCTTATCGTGCCTACATTGTCGACAAACCCGTCAAAAACATAACATGACGGAAATGTGGCAAATATACAGTTTTTGTGCACAATTCTCCTTTAAAATGTTATACTAAAAAAAATTACACTTATTTAAAAAACACATGTCAACGCCGTTATAGGAAGACAAAAAGGCATTGCAATACAGTTTTTAATACTGCAAGTCTGTACATTAATGTAATTATTTGACCTGTACACAAAGAATACTCCTCCAGATATAACGAAATCAGTAACGGTGCAGTGATTTCCAAGCATACAGATATGTATGTAACCTAACAAATATATNCTCCAGATATAACGAAATCAGTAACGGTGCAGTGATTTCCAAGCATACAGATATGTATGTAACCTAACAAATATAAAAACAGATACAATCACACATTTGATGTCATATTTCTTGTTCTCAGCCACCCTCATTGTTGTCACCCACAGNATATAAAAACAGATACAATCACACATTTGATGTCATATTTCTTGTTCTCAGCCACCCTCATTGTTGTCACCCACAGCTGCGTTATTCAACAAGTTAACCATCCTGTTTTGCCATTCCACAGCGCCTTGTCCTAAGAAGTAATCAGCAAGCTGCTCCCGCCTCTGGTGAACAGCATTGGCAAAATATGCATCTCTCGTCGTGCCTAATGCAACCAGTCCCACTGGGGTAGGGATACTCCTCCTCCCCCACACCTAGATCCGGGAATAATTGAATCATTCTGATAGTTCTCCATATGANCTGGGGTAGGGATACTCCTCCTCCCCCACACCTAGATCCGGGAATAATTGAATCATTCTGATAGTTCTCCATATGAACAGTTACACCGTGGTTTAATTATGCTCTTTTCCTAACCCAGTTGTGGAGGGCACAGTAAACCTTTACATGCTTCACCACTGACACTGTTTCACGATCTATTACTTATAGAAAATACTAAATTAGGTGGCCATGATACCAAAGTCGTTTCGACTACTCTTGTCGCTCGAAAATGTTTGTAGTTATACACACTTTCCTTCAGACACTGATTGACACACCTAGGGAGCAGTTTCATTAGTATTCCTTCAAAGGGATTGCTTCATCCCAAATTATGACGCTGTACTCTGAGACAATTAATTTGTATTGGTCTATGGCTGCCAGTAAGGCAGATTTAGCAAATATNCTATGGCTGCCAGTAAGGCAGATTTAGCAAATTTTCCACCGTCTGACTGACAACCAGAGCTCTTTACATTAATGCAAGAGAAATTATAATTGTGCACTGGTGCAATTAGCGCTATACTTAAATTACTCTTGTAATTTAAGTACAGAAACCCAGAAAGATTTAGGGTTCATGATCACAATAAGTGTGTCGTCTAAATCTGACACAGTGAGGGAAGCTCCACTTTGAGTTGAGTCTATTGATAACCTGTTTCCACTGTGATATAACATTTGGCGCCTGCAACCACATTGATAAAAACAGTTTCACATATGTAATAATGAACTATATGTATGTGAAGTAATATATCAGATGAGCCTGACGAGCTAACACAAGTACACAGAGATGTCAGTAAAGAAGCGTGCAGTGGGTAACGAACAGAATAAGCTTTGTCAAGTTGGCCCACATCATTCGCTTCCATGTCTTCCTCTGCAAGCACAGGGCAGCGACGTGGAAGTGACTCATCGATGAAGCGTGCATCCAAGAGAGTGATCACGCCAGCTCCAGTACATGACACATTGACAGTGGCTGTAGCAACTTTTTAGAAGTTAGTGACAATGTGAGATCGAATTTATTTTCAGTTTTCATGTAATATGTTTGCGTTCAGCAAAGCAAACTTGCCATCCACAATGCATAACAAGAACAATTTGAAATACAAAATTTACTAACTAGATCTAGGCTTATTGAACTTCTACAATCCTCGCCCCATTCCACAGACTCGTCCGCTTTTCTACCCACTCCCACAATTCGGAACACTTTTATGGACTCNCACAATTCCAAACACTTTTATGGACTCCAGCATGAATGTGGACATTGTCGGACAGGAACTTTTGCAAGTCGGTGCGCATGCGCGTTACAACGCGCAACATTCGATTAGCTACGGCGATTTGGACCTTATTTTCCGAATAACCCTCGTATCTTTGGAAATCTTAAGCGATTCCAGGTAAATACACTGGCGATACCTAGTTGACCAATTAATATCCCTTTATTCAGACGATTTTGTCCATCAGTGTTTAGGAATGCATTAAATCATAAAAGAAGTTCTTTCATTTGTAACACAGAAATCACTGATACGAATCCAGATAATTGGAATATTCTAAAAACACTAATCCATAGAGCGTCGAAAGGCTGACTTTGTTATTTTTAAAGTGACCCTGAATTAAGAATTGTTATTTTTAACCTAATTGAAAAACATAAATACTCTTACTGCGTGCTCATAATAAATTTACTTATGCAATTTTCACTGTGCCATTTTGAAAAGATTAATGAGGTTTGGACTGCTATTAAAAAGGACTTCTTAAAAGCCGATGAGGGTGAAACGAGATGAGTAAATATGAGCGCCAGAAATAAGGGCGGGAGAAACGTGAGATCCGTGATGAAACTCTCCGACCAGCGGCATCATCAGGTGCGATTCCCATCTGGGAAAATCCATAGTGACCCCGCTGGAAATAGAACCCGGTTCGCCTTGGTGGGACGCGAGCTGGCATTTTGAAATGTCACCTGATATTTAACACTAAATTTAATATATTAGTATCACTTTGGCCAATACCCGCCACATTTAGCAAGGGAACTTTTGCATGGATGGCAGGATGTAATCCTTTATGAATGTCTTCTATATAACATCATAGGTTGGGTCTCAAGACCGCGATGTTAAGATACCGCCCAAATCTCTTTACTAACTCCATCAGAGATATTTATATTTCACTGCTATTTGGCGTGTCGCGGGTACCATCAACACTTTTAAAATAAAAATAATTTCGCTAATATATCTTCGAAGTACAGTAAATTTACTAAGGAATATCTTAAACCGTCATTATATTTCATGCCATTGCCACCAAAATTTTATATGCTGACAACCTGTAAAGTTAAATACTTGAATAAATGCAATTAAAACCTGGCGGAAAAATCATTCTACTTTAATATTATTTATAATCGAACATTGCAACTAACTAGTTTTGAATGATCTCATCAAAAACAAAACATAATGGTTTGGAACTAAGCAGGCCTTTTATATTCAGTACATTACTTCCTGTTTTTAAAAGGTTAGGATATTTCTACATATTATTCCGTCATTAGGTTGAGAAAATGTAGAATTTCTTGAGACTCCTGTTAAAATGATTGAGGCTTGGAACCTATGGAAGTCAAACAGTGACGTGTTCTAGCACCTCTGATGCGGTGTAGCCTCTACATGAAAGGGACAAAGATAAATAAGTGTTTCAATTTCGCAACATGGAACTATATGTTTATAAATATTTGTATATTATTAACTATTTCAGGCACATCAAGTCGTGGCTCATTTACACAAAGAATATTAAATGAACCAGTATTCGACGTTTATTGTTAATTTAACACTCAAGTTATGAAATTCTACTTAAAATAATATTTTGAAGATGGTGAGTTTACTTAAACGAATATAATTTCTGCATGTGATGTAATTATTTCCGTAACGAATTTTAAGAGTTTTCAAAACCTTAATTCTATGTACAAATTTTAATTATTAAAATTGTGTCACGGAATTAGGTTTCTTTTACGCAAAAAAAATTGGCTCGATGGGAATTTTTTTGTATCTCTATAGACTTGACAGCGTATCTTAATGGACGCATTTGCGTCATGCAATTGCCATTTTTTACTTCTGCGTGTTGTTCAAGAATATACACATTGTAGATAGAAAAGACTAGGTAGGTTTTTCTAAAGTTGGCATTTAAACAGTTAACCAACTGCAACTAACGTTAGTATGCGTGGCCGTGAGAGTTATAGGAGTGCTCATGGCCGTCGGTGTGTGTACTGATGTTCAAACAGAATTTCGCACATAGCTGGAGGTAAATCGTGCAGAGTATTTCAGACGTGTTCGGTTGTCGTGAGCGCTTTGCCAAGGATAGCTGAGGGGTCGTCGGAGGTTCTACATGGTTCACAGAGAGAATGCGAATAATGGGAAGGGGAGGAAGACAAAATACACATCAAGGGGAGAGCAGTCTGTCCGTTGGGCAACGACCTACGAGCGGTCATTCACGCCCTACAGTCCGAGATAACGGGCCTCGAGCAAGAGTCGTTGTATCACTCCCCAGCATCTCCTGAAACTCTCGCATCGCCTGACCGTGACGAATAGAGCTTTCGGCTAGCACTTCTCTACTATACACACGACACTGTAATTCGTTTTAAAAAAAAAACTGTACGCAAATATACACTGAAGAGCCAAAAACCAGATGTATGGAACCAATCAGAGTAACGCGATGCGGTCGGCAACTAGATCGGCTACTGCTGCTACAATGGCAGGTTATCAAGATTTAAGTGAGTTTGAGCGTGGTTTTATAGTCGTCACACGAGAGATCAGACATAGCATCTCCGAGGTAGCGTTAACATTTGGATGTTCACGTACGACAATTTCACGAGTGTACCGTGAATATCGGGAATCCGGTAAAACATCACATATTCGACATCGCTGCGGCCGGAAAAAGANGCATCGCCTGACCGTGACGAATAGAGCTTTCGGCTAGCACTTCTCTACTATACACACGACACTGTAATTCGTTTTTTAAAAAAAACTGTACCCAAATATACACTGAAGAGCCAAAAACCAGATGTATGGAACCAATCAGAGTAACGCGATGCGGTCGGCAGCTAGATCGGCTACTGCTGCTACAATGGCAGGTTATCAAGATTTAAGTGAGTTTGAGCGTGGTTTTATAGTCGTCGCACGAGAGATCAGACATAGCATCTCCGAGGTAGCGTTAACATTTGGATGTTCACGTACGACAATTTCACGAGTGTACCGTGAATATCGGGAATCCGGTAAAACATCACATATTCGACATCGCTGCGGCCGGAAAAAGATCGTGAAAGAACGGGACAAACGATGACTAACGAGAATCATCAAACGTGACAGACGTCAAATTGGCGCAGATTGGATTTGTGGACTTCCCTGCAGGATTCATGATGTGAATTGTTTCCTTCATACCTTCAGGCATTAGTCGAGTCCATGCCACGTCGTCTTGCCTTGCTTCTGCGTGCTCGGGGCGCCCTACACGATATTAGGCAGGTGTACCAGTTTTTTTTTAGCTCTTCAGTGTATATTCATGAAAGCAGATACCCTTTGGAAAAAATATATTACGTGATCGATTAATTTATTTCAGTGTTTACTGGTGTGCGCGTGCAACCTTCAAAAATGTTGAACATTTGCAATGAATTTCACCCAGCTCGGTGCACTAGCAGCACCTATTAAGGGAAGCTTAATATTTAATCGTGTTACTGTTAGCACTAAGAAAAATCTATTACAGTTTTAGAGCAATGCAACGGTAGTAATATTTAAGAAAGTCAGTATGTTGGGAAGTGTCCGCCAGCTGCAATATTTTGCCTGCTTTATTGCGTACTAATAAACCATTTCATCTTGTTTTACACAATAATATTTTTTTATGATAAGATAAAAAACACAATGGCCAGTTTTTTTTCTGCATCAAAATATGCTGCATGTTCTTCGTGTTTTTGCTCTCGTTTATTTCGAGAAGTACATTTATTTCGAGTGAAGGAATGTCTGCAATCACTTGAACGATGCCATGAAATACAACGAAACTTGCAACTCACACAGGCAGTGTGTTTTAAAACGGACAGATTAAAAAGACTTATTGAGTTGCGGGGAAATTTTCTAATCGCTGTCTTGATAGTACGTTTCGAGCAGAACTGTAGTAGAAAATAATAAAAAAAACTAGCACAGATCCCCAAATTTTTTAAGCCCACTTTTGACATTTTTTTGAGGATTTAAACTCACTTTTAAAAAGAAAATATAAAGAAAGGAATCCAAAAAACTTAACATTTTATTGATTGACTAAAAAAAAAATTTTTATTGTATAATTTTTTTTTCAATTGTTTTTGAAGTCGATTTTATAAATAATTGGAAAACAAAATAGATTTCAAAAGTATAAAACTAAAGTTAATAAAGATTTCTTACAATATTTTGTACATAAATATAAAATTGATAACAAAACAACAAACAAATGTTAAAAATTTAAGGAAAAAAATTGCTAGTAAATTTTTACATAAAAATATTTTTTTAAATAATTATGATTTGCTATAAAGGAAATTTTTAAACAAACACTATAAAGAATACGCTGATATAAGGGAATTTCAAGGAAATTACCATGGAATTTAAAATGAAACATATGATAGTGAAAAGGTATACAAATTGTATTACCAAAAAAAAAAAATTCTTTTGAAAGTACTTTGTGATTCTGGGTAAAACAAATGAATGCATATTTTCAATGAAATTCAATAAACAGAATAACATAATGATATTCCAAATGATTTAATTTTTAAAAATATTGAAATTGTCTAAAAAAGCGATATATATGAATTAATTTCCACCCTATAGATCCAGAATAGATAAAGATTTGAAAGTGTGTATTAAATGTTATGATGAATATACGAAAAACGATATCAAAATAATAAACAAATAGAGTAATTAATATATTTATATTCAAAATATATATATTACCCAAAAATAATAAAAAATAATTAATAATACAACAAAAATGAAAAAAATTAAAAATGTGTATTAAATTATGTTGTTAAATAATTAGGGAAAAACAATAAAATTAAATTAATAAAATCACAAATAATCATCACGAAATTAATATAATAAAAAATCTTAAGGGATATTTTCCTTATAAGTTAAAGATTGAAAACTGGAGATTGGAGATTGGAGACGCGAGTGAGCTCTAACCAGAAAGCTTTTATTTCTGTGTTAAATGTAGTTACGACAGAGTATATTGGTGAATATTGTACTAAAAAATTTCATTATCTCATGAATATCAACACCATGAAAAAAGATTAACTTATATTTCCATCTATTATTTTCAGAACTATAAGACTAAATATTTTATCTTTAATTTTATAAAATAGATTAGAAACAGTTCCATAAATTAAAGAATCCCTAACAAAACACAGTTTTGGTTCAAAACTGGTGATGATATCTGCTTTTAAGTGATTAGATTAACCATATTTTATGATTATTCCATTACAGTAATCACAATGAATATATATAGTTTTAAAACAGTTATAATTTGGTGTCTTACTACCTTTACCTTCTTAAACATTTTCGACGGTTAAATATTTACCAAATAATATAAACAATTATTAATTTTTTAATTTACATTTATTCAAATTTTTTTATTATTTTATACTATCTGTTTCTAGGTAAAGCTTATGCGTATTGAAAGGATCAAAATAACTTATAGTTACTATAATGAATCAATATAATAATGACCTCTATGAAGGGCAAATTTTTATTAAAAATCAATTAGTGGAATTTTATTATAATTTATTAATGGAGCCAAATATGTTGTATGTTATTAAGTCAACGTGATTTATTGGTCGTTATGAATAAACTAATAATGTAACATATTACTCACAACAGAGTTTTTCCTGTCAATTTGAATCCTTTGTTATTCATTTATGGTGTAAAAATGTACATATTAAATGAAGGACATTAATATCATGTGTTAATGAATTGATTTATAAAAAAACACTAAATAAATAAATAGAATGGTACTATAGCTTGATAATATTATAACAATAAATGTTGGTCCAACAGACTGTGAAATAAGCAATTTATGAATTAATTCTTCATACAAATATTTATTGTTAAATTTTGATTACTTAATCTTTACTCAAAATATTTAAGTAAACCTAATTACATTAAATTACTAAGTAATTTGGAGAATGTATTTTAAAAAAAATTAGNATTACTTAATCTTTACTCAAAATATTTAAGTAAACCTAATTACATTAAATTACTAAGTAATTTGGAGAATGTATTTTTAAAAAAATTTGTTACTTTTTTTTAGTTAAATTGAAAAAATTATCTGTTTAGATGAACGTGAAAATAATTCTGAGGTTATTTTTGATAGTGGAATTTTAGATACTCAAGATATTATAGGATAAAATTTTACTAGAGATTGGCACAAAAATCATGATGTATTTTATTTACCTCAACCTACTCAAAAGTACCAACGAGTTAGAACGATAAACATTGAATGTTTGTGCATTTTGCTGCAGAATGATACCAAATAAAAAAATATTCAATAATTTTGTTGGTGGTGATATGAGTTATAAAATATTCAAAGCGAATTTCCCTTGTGCTGGAATAAAGAATTTATATTACTATAGATATGAATAGAACATGTAAAGAAGGCAAATACAGATGTTAGTGCAAAGACTTCATAATGTTTTGAATGGTTGTTAGAATTGTTGTATTAACCATTGAGTTAAACCGAAAATAAATATCAGTAGAAAATGTGGTTTAAAGATATTTGGTTACCGATGTACTTGAAGAATGATTTTCTGATATATAATAACATTTGTATTTTATTAATTTTGACTTAGAGCTTGTGAGTGTTGTGTAAACATACATCACCTGATATACAAAGAAAAACAGAGAATTTGAAGGCAGTTAACTTACAATACGAATAAGTTCCATAAACAGGTATGCTAAATTATTTCAATTTTTTTCTTATATAAATAGAGCTTATTCCGAGTATGAAATATTTATTCCCTTCCTTTCAATGATAAAGAAGTTTTATTCATCTTAGATAAATACAACAATCATTTGTTCAAAGATAAAAATATAGCTTTTTATTGAACTATAACGACACTTCAGATTCTGTTAATAACATAGATATACCTATAGGGAAAGACAAATTATGAAAATTTTTTTTTTAAGGGAAGGTGAAGTGCCGCTTTTAACTTACATTGAAAGAACACTAGATTTTTTAATGAATAAGAATTATATTCATTAGTGTTATGATCTTAATGCAAGAAGCAAAGTTATTTAAAAGATAGATTACTATTGAAGTTGTATCATCAAATCGTAAGAATGAAGAGTATAAATTACAGAAAGAGAATGAACAATTAGATATTTTTTACGAGAAAATATTTGTAATAATACATAGTGAACTACGCAAAGAAAAGGGTATTAAAGTTAGAAACTAGCATTAATGAAAGTGAAAATTTTATAAAAGATGATGTCATACATTGCTACTACGCGGCGATATCCACGACAAATCTATTTCAATGTGGATGTCACTCAAAAAGAATACAGCTAAAAATCGATTATCGACATACGACATTGGTAGATCAGAACATAAAACATTTACTTTGTATTTATAAATGAAATGAGCAATTATNGATTATCGACATACGACATTGGTAGATCAGAACATAAAACATTTACTTTGTATTTATAAATGAAATGAGCAATTATAAGTTACTTGAAAGTTCAATTTAAATTTACTTTAATCAGTTCAAAGTTAAGATATAAAAGGAAACATACAAAATGTATTAGTTTGATTTAATAACATTTGTTAACAAAACAATGTCATAATTGTATGTAATAAATTATGACAGTGATCATAAATATGATATTTTGAATAAACGTGATATTATTCCTGAACCATTCATTTAAAAAAATAAACACAAAAAATAAGGAGCTATGAAAGTAATATAACAAAATAAATTGTAGTAGATAATGTTCAAAGGAAGACTAAAGAAGAACATTTTATTAAAAAGGCCAATCACATAGTTAAGAAAAGATTCGTTTGGAACAATGCTTCAAATACAACTAAAAAGGTAAGTCTAAAGGCAATACTTAAATTGTAAGGTTGATGATGAGAAAAAGTATATTAAGGGTTAATACGAAACACATTTTCTATGTCGCAAAAATTGTGTTAGCTGTCAAAACCTAGTTATTTGACCAAATCTTATCACCTTTGGTTTTAAAAGGTTTTCAAACTAAATATTGACAGGGATAATCTGTCTTAACCATTTCCTATTCATAAAGCCCACTTTTATTTCTTCACCGTTTAAGTTCTCTAGGCTAATCTTCATACATCGTAGTTTATTACATTTTATAAAATTAGCAATTCTGTTTACCAATTAGCAATGTGTCCGTTTTCAGCCTACTTTTCGAAGGAAAGATTGGCGTATGCAATCACCAGATAACGGAATTTAACCAAAGTTGGTTAACATATAATATTCAGTATGGACATCAGATTTTTACAGTTTTCATTCACGCTGGGTTATTTTTTTTTTAAATAGTGACGATNTAAATAGTGACGATTTTTTTAAATTTAGGTGACTATGTTATATCACGGGAACAAATCATTCAGGTTAAACCATATTTAGACCATTGACAGTGCATTATATAAGTATTGCAAATAGAGAGTGATGTTAGTAATTCGCCATTTTGGAAGAAAGCAGAAATTGAAAGAATAAAGCTTTTATACTATATATAGGGAAACTTTTAACCATATTAAACTAAATTTGATATGGTTATAGTGCATGAAGTAAGCATATAATTAAGGGAACTGTAATGTTATTGCTATGTCATTTGGTAAGATATTGCACATTACAAAATTAAGCTCTTGTGTTATATTTAGGTCATTATTTCAAAGATTAAGATGGAATTTTTTACGTTGCCAGTGCACGATGTAATCATTGAATTTGTAAACCTACAATGTTATTAGCTCGCAATTTTGGAAGACAGTGCAAATAAAAAAATACCTTTAAATTATATCTCAGTAATCATTTAATCGATTTAAAACAAACTTTGTTATTTTGCAGTGTATGATGTAAGCATTGAATTTGGAAACCAAAAGTGTTATAACACCCCCTTTTCGGATATAACGCAAATTGAAAAATATATGATTTTAATTATAACTTAGTAATTATTTAACCGATTTAAACCAATTTGGTATTTTTATAGAGGATGGTGTACGCAATACTATTTTAGGCTATGTTCTTATATAAAATTTAAGAGGAAAATGCAATCATATTATTATAATAACTGTTATATAAATATTTTAGGTTTATGTGTAATACCTACCATACTGTTTGTCCGATTTTGACCAAATTTACTGTAAAAAAATTATTTGTTACTGACCTTTTTTATACGCTATTTTGTAAATTAGTGCCACATGAAAATAATGTTTAATGATAAATCTCGGGAAACAATCAACCGATTCCTACCAAATATGGTACTCAAGTAATACTATGGTACGTCATGTAAACTGTAATGTTTGAGTACATCAGACTACTATTTAAAAAATTGTGGGAAAAAAATAATTTACGAAACCATGCTGTATTCATGAAACAATGTAATAAATTTTAACATAACTTATTATACTGGCAGTATCTATTACAACCGTCAAATTTGTCTACCCAAAGCCTGTTTCGTCCTTCATTTTGTAAGATAGTCCCACACGATTAAGTAAAGTTTTGTTATATCTGGGGAAGCAATATACCAATTCCTTTCAAATTTGGCAAACAAGTAATACTGTGGTAGGCCACATAAATTAATAGGCTATGTTTTAAGAAGGCCAGGTACTTTTTTTANGATTATCGACATACGACATTGGTAGATCAGAACATAAAACATTTACTTTGTATTTATAAATGAAATGAGCAATTAAAAGTTACTTGAAAGTTCAATTTAAATTTACTTTAATCAGTTCAAAGTTAAGATATAAAAGGAACCATACAAAATGTATTAGTTTGATTTAATAAAATTTGTTAACAAAACAATGTCATAATTGTATGTAATAAATTATTACAGTGATCATAAATAAGATATTTTTAATAAACGTGATATTATTCCTGAACCATTCATTAAAAAAAATAAACACAAAAAATAAGGAGCTATAAAAGTAATATAACAAAATAAATTGTAGTAGATAATGTTCGAAGGAAGACTAAAGAAGAACATTTTATTAAAAAGGCCAATCACATAGTTAAGAAAAGATTCTTTTGGAACAATGCTTCAAATACAACTAAAAAGGTAAGTCTAAAGGCAATACTTAAATTGTAAGGTTGATGATGAGAAAAAGTATATTAAGGGTTAATACGAAACACATTTCCTATGTCGCAAAAATTGTGTTAGCTGTCAAAACCTAGTTATTTGACCAAATCTTATCACCTTTGGTTTTAAAAAGGTTTTCAAACTAAATATTGACAGGGATAATCTGTCTTAACCATTTCCTATTCATAAAGCCCACTTTTATTTCTTCACCGTTTAAGTTCTCTAGGCTAATCTTCATACATCGTAGTTTATTACATTTTATAAAATGAGCAATTCTGTTTACCAATTAGCAATGTGTCCGTTTTCAGCCTACTTTTCGAAGGAAAGATTGGCGTATGCAATCACCAGATAACGGAATTTAACCAAAGTTGGTTAACATATAATATTCAGTATGGACATCAGATTTTTACAGTTTTCATTCACGCTGGGTTATTTTTTTTTTAAATAGTGACGATTTTTTGAAATTTAGGTGACTATGTTATATCACGGTAACAAATCATTCAGGTTAAACCATATTTAGACCATTGACAGTGCATTATATAAGTATTGCAAATAGAGAGTGATGTTAGTAATTCGCCATTTTGGAAGAAAGCAGAAATTGAAAGAATAAAGCTTTTATACTATATCTAGGGAAACTTTTAACCATATTAAACTAAATTTGGTATGGTTATAGTGCATGAAGTAAGCATATAATTAAGGGAACTGTAATGTTATTGCTATGTCATTTGGTAAGATATTGCACATTACAAAATTAAGCTCTTGTGTTATATTTAGGTCATTATTTCAAAGATTAAGATGGAATTTTGTACGTCGCCAGTGCACGATGTAATCATTGAATTTGTAAACCTACAATGTTATTAGCTCGCAATTTTGGAAGAGAGTGCAAATAAAAAAAAACCTTTAAATTATATCTCAGTAATCATTTAATCGATTTAAAACAAACTTTGTTATTTTGCAGTGTATGATGTAAGCATTGAATTTGGAAACCAAAAGTGTTATAACACCCCCTTTTCGGATATAACGCAAATTGAAAAATATATGATTNAAGCATTGAATTTGGAAACCAAAAGTGTTATAACACCCCCTTTTCGGATATAACGCAAATTGAAAAATATATGATATTAATTATAACTTAATAATTATTTAACCGATTTAAACCAATTTGGTATTTTTATAGAGGATGGTGTATGCAATACTATTTTAGGCTATGTTCTTATATAAAATTTAAGAGGAAAATGCAATCATATTATTATAATAACTGTTATATAAATATTTTAGGTTTATGTGTAATACCTACCATACTGTTTGTCCGATTTTGACCAAATTTACTGTAAAAAAATTATTTGTTACTGACCTTTTTTATACGCTATTTTGTAAATTAGTGCCACATGAAAATAATGTTTAATGATAAATCTCGGGAAACAATCAACCGATTCCTACCAAATATGGTACTCAAGTAATACTATGGTACGTCATGTAAACTGTAATGTTTGAGTACATCAGACTACTATTTAAAAAATTGTGGGAAAAAAATAATTTACGAAACCATGCTGTATTCATGAAACAATGTAATAAATTTTAACATAACTTATTATACTGGCAGTATCTATTACAACCGTCAAATTTGTCTACCCAAAGCCTGTTTCGTCCTTCATTTTGTAAGATAGTCCCACACGATTAAGTAAAGTTTTGTTATATCTGGGGAAGCAATATACCAATTCCTTTCAAATTTGGCAAACAAGTAATACTGTGGTAGGCCACATAAATTAATAGGCTATGTTTTAAGAAGGCCAGGTACTTTTTTTAAAATAGCGCCTAGTGATAATTTTAGCTGAACATGCTATATCTACGAAACCATGGAACACATATTAACCTAACTTTTTAGCTGACTGTATATATGCAAGCATCAAATGAGCGCATACGAAACTCATTTCTTCACCATTTTGGATGATAGCACCACATGAAAAATTTAGTTTTCATGTCCTCTCTCGGGGAACTATTAACTGATACTTACCAAATTCAGGCGATAAGTTATACTTTGAAGTTTACCTTAATTTATTTCTAAAAGGAGGTAGTCACTTATATAGGAGGTAGTCAAAATCACAGAAATGTAAATATTTCATATCGATATGTCACATGTCTCAAACAATCGGCTCGCAAGACCTTGATGTTACGAGCCGCCCAAATCTNAATATTTCATATCGATATGTCACATGTCTCAAACAATCGGCTCGCAAGACCTTGATGTTACGAGCCGCCCAAATCTTATCACTCACTCACTCATCACTCACTCACTCATACAAAAAAGTTCACCCAACTTAGTTAAGAACAGTTTTTATAACAATCATTGAATATGCCAATAAATGTCCGTTTTTTTCTCCACGAGTGAAGATACCACCGTATGAGTAAATGGAGCTTTTTAGTCATATGTTCGGGACCAATCAACAGATTCACACCGTACTTTTCACATTTGTAGTGCTGCAGTAGATTATGTTTAATGTGTGTCTGGAATGACTTACTGTATGGCTGCATTATAAAAAATTTAGATAAATTAACGATATATATTAAATAATATATTTAAAGAATCATATATGTCTATGCAGAGCATGCTTTAGAATGTCTGTACGATAGCGCCAAATGAGAAACTGAAGCTTTTATGCCATACCTCGGGACCGGGACCGGTCAAACAATTTCCACCAAATTATGCACACAAGTAGCGTTACCGTAGGCNTTATGCCATACCTCGGGACCGGGACCGGTCAAACAATTTCCACCAAATTATGCACACAAGTAGCGTTACCGTAGGCCATGAAAACTTACATGATTTAACTTACTCATACGCTTTTTTTCAAAATGATTTACAGTATATGTGAATATTTGACGTTGCTAATCATAGTATACCAAAACTTTGGACAGATTTATATCGAAGTTGATGTTCACGCCATCTTACTGTACGAGATGTTTTGTTTTCGAGTATCAGGTAAGGTAGGTATGCTTTGTATTTGTCTCATTTGTTTTACATTTGTTTCTGGTTGTATCTCTAATTATATCGCTATCGACGAGACGTCAAAACCAACCCACCATCGAATTTATTAATAAACTCTTAAAAATTATTTGAATCCGTGTAAAAGAAAGAAGGCTGATTAGTTATATTGATAACTTCTTGTTAAACATTGTCTTCAGTTTTCTTATTCTGACAATATCACTAATTTAATATTTAAGATCAGAAAATAAATATTTTTTCTCTGAATTATATATTATATTTTATTATTCTTATACATTACCTATGTATTTTATTGTTATATTCACTTCTTATTAGTCAAAAATATTAATCCATTCATGACACCAATTCAAAGTAAAATTCTTCCAAGTTATATTTTTTTATGTACGATTTAATCTCTCAGGCACTGTTGCTATCAGTTCTAAATATTTTGAATAATTATATAAGTTATATTTTTGCAAAGGTTCACTAAACTCTAATTTTAAAATAATATTTAACATAANTATTTTGAATAATTATATAAGTTATATTTTTGCAAAGGTTCACTAAACTCTAATTTTAAAATAATATTTAACATAACAGCTAGCTTAGTTATTGGGTTTTATATTTATTTATGGAAATATTTATCCATTTACAACCTTTTTACAGGTAGAGAAAATCCATTCTTAGAAATTATATTAATGTGTGTTTATGTATACTTTTATCTTCTATTTACAGCTGGTTTCCCTTTTAAATTTCCAGTATATTTTTCAACTAAATCTATCTGTCAGNATACTTTTATCTTCTATTTACAGCTGGTTTCCCTTTTAAATTTCCAGTATATTTTTCAACTAAATCTATCTGTCAGGAATCACCTTCTCTAAAACTGATTACTTTTCTCCTAGAATTTTTTCTCTAATGTCTGTTTAATGTATATATGATACTCTCAAGAATAGATACATTTTTTTTTTAAGAATGTTGATTTTTTAGATTTACATAGAGCACATATATTTTTCGAGCTGCTATACCATGTTCTATATTTCAAATTTTATGTTCTTATTTTCACTAACTTTCTTACACTTCAAACAAGTATTCATTTAGATATTAAAACTGATAGACATATTTACAAAAACAGAAATTTTTGTTGGTAAACCATCTGCATGGTTAGTATCCCTTAAATTTATAATCAAAGCATCACCTTATTACACATAAAAACCTTTTGTGTGATATATCTCTTTATGATTATGTGATAAAATAAATTAATCAACTTCTATACCAACTGTGTTTGTAACTATTTTAATCACAGTTTCATAAACTACAAAAGTGAAAAGTGTTTGAACTATAATACAAATAGAGTTTTTTTATCCCATTTTGTACATATTTGAAACACTTGTGTTTTGTCTACTTGAATTTTATCCAGTGTTAAATAAGATTTTCTATAGCAGTAATTATGTAATAAGAGAAAGGTTCAAATGAGATAGTTGGGTTGTTTTCAAAAACAGATAAAAATAATGATTATTATATTNTATGTAATAAGAGAAAGGTTCAAATGAGATAGTTGGGTTGTTTTCAAAAACAGATAAAAATAATGATTATTATATTATTAACATAACTTCCTAAAAATTTTATTTAACACATTGTTTACCATCTACTGAGTCAGAAATATTATTATTAGTATTTTTATTTTGTAATGAAACACAATCATTTGTTTATACTGATGTGTGACGGATTAGGAGTATTAGTGCGGCGCTGTCCCACAANTTTATGCCATACCTCGGGACCGGGACCGGTCAAACAATTTCCACCAAATTATGCACACAAGTAGCGTTACCGTAGGTCATGAAAACTTACATGATTTAACTTACTCACACGCTTTTTTTCAAAATGATTTACAGTATATGTGAATATTTGACGTTGCTAATCATAGTATACCAAAACTTTGGACAGATTTATATCGAAGTTGATGTTCACGCCATCTTACTGTACGAGATGTTTTGTTTTCGAGTATCAGGTAAGGTAGGTATGCTTTGTATTTGTCTCATTTGTTTTACATTTGTTTCTGGTTGTATCTCTAATTATATCGGTATCAACGAGACGTCAAAACCAACCCACCATCGAATTTATTAATAAACTCTTAAAAATTATTTGAATCCGTGTAAAAGAAAGAAGGCTGATTAGTTATATTGATAACTTCTTGTTAAACATTGTCTTCGGTTTTCTTATTCTAACAATATCATTAATTTAATATTTAAGATCAGAAAATAAATATCTTTTCTCTGAATTTTATATAATTTTTTATTATTCTTATACATTTCAGTGGGTTTCATACAGATTGATCTATGTATTTTATTGTTATATTCACTTCTTATTAGTCAAAAATATTAACCCATTCATGACACCAATTCAAAGTAAAATTCTTCCAAGTTATATTTTTTAATGTACGATTTAATCTCTCAGCCACTGTTGCTATCAGTTCTTAGTATTTTGAATAATTATATAAGTTATATTTTTGCAAAGGTTCACTAAACTCTAATTTTAAAATAATATTTAACATAACAGCTAGCTTAGTTATTGGGTTTTATATTTATTTATGGAAATATTTATCCATTTACAACCTTTTTACAGGTAGAGAAAATCCATTCTTAGAAATTATATTAATGTGTGTTTATGTATACTTTTATCTTCTATTTACAGCTGGTTTCCCTTTTAAATTTCCAGTATATTTTTCAACTAAATCTATCTGTCATGTATCACCTTCTCTAAAACTGATTACTTTTCTCCTAGAATTTTTTTTCGTATGTCTGTTTAATGTATATATGATACTCTCAAGAATAGATACATTTTAATTTTTTAAGAATGTTGATTTTTTAGATTTACATAGAGCACATATATTTTTCGAGCTGCTATACCATGTTCTATATTTAAAATTTTATGTTCTTATTTTCACTAACTTTCTTACACTTCAAACAAGTATTCATTTAGATATTAAAACTGATAGACATATTTACAAAAACAGATATTTTTGTTGGTAAACCATCTGCATGGTTAGTATCCCTTAAATTTATAATCAAAGCATTACCTTATTACACATAAAAACCTTTTGTGTGATCTATCTCTTTATGATTATGTGATAAAATTAATTTATCAATTTCTATACCAACTGTGTTTGTAACTATTTTAATCACAGTTTCATAAACTACAAAAGTGAAAAATGTTTGAACTATAATACAAATAGAGTTTTTTTATCCCATTTTGTACATATTTGAAACACTTGTGTTTTGTCTACTTGAATTTTATCCAGTGTTAAATAAGATTTTCTATAGCAGTAACTATGTAATAAGAGAAAGGTTCAAATGAGATAGTTGGGTTGTTTTCAAAAACAGATAAAAATAATGATTATTATATTATTAACATAACTTCCTAAAAATTTTATTTAACACATTGTTTACCATCTACTGAGTCAGAAATATTATTATTAGTATTTTTATTTTGTAATGAAACACAATCATTTGTTTATACTGATGTGTGACGGATTAGGAGTATTAGTGCGGCGCTGTCCCACAA